>PVKC010040425.1:0-12340 GCA_004027635.1 Crocidura indochinensis | reverse complement strand
CCTTACCTTCCATGCTATCTCTCCAGCCCCCAAAATACTCTTTTTAATCCCGATCTCCAATTACTAATCAGTCAGATCATCCATCTCAATATATTTTCCTTGTAATTATCTAGAATTTATTGTTTAGATAGTTTTTGAAACATACAAAGATCCTTCTCTCTAGAGAGGAGTGAACCTCAAATTGTCTGTTTTTCTACTCTTTATATTATTTCTTTTCCTGCCATCTTTACTACCATTTCTGAAAATAGATTCCAAGATATTTTTGTGAACTGCTATGTTACAGATTTTCCTATCAGTAAGAAGAGGACATCCTGCTTCTGTGCTGCAGGTTCTCATCTCTTGATCTACTGCTTTACAAGTATAGCCTCAACATTGCCAGTTATTGCTTTTTATGAGTCATATTAACTAAAAGTGCTTCTTCTCTAGGGGGAGATAGATGCACCATATATTCCATGGATCACAGACACACTTTTCTTGCCTGAAGCCATTATGTCAAAAGCAGAATCCAAAATTATATATTAGGAAGAAAGAGGCAGGAATGCTTTCAATGTCCAGTCAGGATTTAAAGAATACTAAAATTCCCTTCCTCTAAACAGAATTCTGCTAAATTCCCTTTCACTTACTTTTATTATTGCAAGTTATTAAGAGGAATCTCAAGAAAGAAATGGGTTTGTACATCCAACTAGATTTTGTTTTATTTTTTATTTCATTCTACCACCTATGGATTTATAGTATGTATACATAATTAATTTTTTAATTTAATAAAATATATTACTTAAATTAATTTAATAAAGTATATTAATTTAATAAGTATATTCATTTAATATTTAATAAAGTATATTTAATTTAATAAAGTATATTAAAATCTTGGTTAAGAACAATCTTCTTTTACTAATGAGGAAATAGACACATTATTTTAAAAAATATTTTTCTCTGTTGTTTTGTGTAATGGACCATATCTATCATTGCTCAGGACTTATTCCTTGTTCTTCACACAGGGTTCATTTCTAGCAAGCTTAGGGGACCATATTTGCTGATACTTTATTTAAAATTTTAAATAACTCTAATAGTAAAGCTCTTTTAAACATTCATGATGAAAACAGTATGGATATTTAACTATAAATTTTCCCTTTTGTTCTATGCCTTTTATGTTTGTTTGTTTGAGTAATAAAGGCTTCAGCAGATAGTAATAGATAAATTCTTTAGCAAAGTAGTGTATTTATGATAAATGAAGATAAATTTATTCATTAATGTATATAATATATACAGAATATTTAAACTTCTTTTATAGTAACAGAAATTATTAAAATGGATATAAATAAAAATTCATAAACAAAAATTATAATAGTCTGTCAATTCATTTCCTATACAAAAAGGAACTTAAATATATGAAAGATCTAAATAACGATATAAATTGTAAAATTCTTTGAGAATAAAATAGCAAGATATTTTCATAATTTTGAATTTGGCAATGTTACCATTACCGTATTTTCTGGCATATAAGACGACCCCCTAATTTTGCAGTTAAAACATAGGTTTAGGCCTATATTCGCTGTATCAAACAGAACGTTCCTGTGCTGCAACTGTATGTACCGCAGTGAGTCAATCAGAACAAGCAAAGGTTCAAAGGGTATACTGTAATAGATTTCCTCTCTGACTCTGGCCAATCTGACCAGGCTTTTGACAGTGTAGATTTGGGCCCAGAATCTTGTCTAATTTGCGTGCATAATTTGCCTGCTTGGATTGGCTGAGTTAGAGAGGCAGTCCGAGCAGCCTTGCAGTTATTGGTGCAGGATCGAGTTGGAAAATTTGTTTTGTGGCAATATTCGTACAATTTTCCTTTAGCGGCATATTGAAACACTTTTCGGGATATACTCGGTGTATAAGACGGCCCCCCCGATTTTCTGTTGTCTTTTTTTGTTTGTTTCAAAAGTCATCTTATACGCTGGAAAATACGGTAAGTGCAAATAGCAAAAGAATAAATACATTTTCTTTATCAAGTTTAAAAACTACATCAACTGATAAGAAAAGGAGTGAGATAATAAAAGGACTACCACAGAAATTAAAGAGAATATATAAAGATAATATATAAGTGCAGAATCCAGATTATATAAAATTATTATAACTGAACAACAAAAATATGTGTAAATTAACTTAAAAATGGGAATCTTGGGACTGGAGAGATATTGAGGATTTAGGCATGTATCTTGAATGCTGCTTACCCACTGGCACTGCATGTGGTCACCAAGGCAACTCCAAGTGTGATTCTTGACTAAAGTAATCATTGAGCTTATTTGAGCATGGATCTAAAACAGACAAGAAAACAAACAACAACAACAAAAAATGGTATTTAAATATATATTCTTTCCCGGAAGAAATATAAATGCTAAAAACTACATGAAAAGATGCTGAATAATGTTGGCAAGCTTGTAGAGTGATTAGAGAAGCTACCTATATTGCTAGCAAAGAATGTGAAGTGGTAAGGTCACTTAAAGTTAGCTCTTTCATAAGTTATTATAGAAAAATTATTCACACTAATTGGAAGTTGAACATAACCCAAATATCTATCAACTGATGAATGGATAATGAAAATCTGTTATATGTATATAACCAAATATTATCCAGAAATCAAGATAATATAGTATTGCCATATGTCTCAATGTTCTAATAGTTGGCTGAAGACATGATGCTGAATATACATAAAGTTTGGCACAAAAATCTTACTATAGATATATTTACCCTTCACATTGAATAAATTAAATACACAGAGATTAAGAGCAGTTGTTGGAAAATGAGAGGAAGGGATTGATCAGTGATTTTATTTTAAGTTTCCTTTGGGGGAAGTGCTCTGCTTATAATAGTAGTAATCAGGGCCATTTTAGAGTACAGCAAATAGGACTTTACATGCAACCATGCCAGGTTCAATCCCTGGAGACAAGTCTTGACTGACCACTGATCAGAAAAAGGAGTAAGTCATGATAACTCAGATTGTGGCCACCAAATAAAACAAAAACAGAAAAAGAAAGCCATAATGGTTGTGGTCATATATTAAATTCCAATAAATTATACATTTTTAAATAAAGTTTTGTCTTATATTTCACTAAACATAAAATACACACATACACAACTGCTTTATATTTTGATGGATAAAACATACACAATACATATCTATACAATATATTCTAATCTGTATGTAAATATTTGAAACTGTAAATTTAAATATCAAAAATAGTTGCTGATATCTTTTAAGAATAACTTATCATAATCACAGTTTATTATTTCCACATGCAATTGATGACAGCTGGTATTAGCATTTTTCTATTATAGCTGATGTTAGAATTTAATTATGATTTACAAATAAATGTTATATTATAATTATTATTTGTATTTAAATATATGATTTTCAAAGGTGTCAAGCAGAAGAGTACAGTTTTGAGAAATTTTCTTATTTAAAATGAAAAATTATTCTTTGGTATCTTTATCAAATTTTATTTAATATTTATGCTTGCAACAAAATATTTTGAATAAAATATATTCAATGTAGCTCCTTACTTTAAATATTTTAGTATATTTGCTTGCTCTTCAAGCCTGTGTTCTCCCTTGAACATGTATCTTGTTTCCTTGTCTCTATATTTCTTTGCTTGCTTATTTATACATTGGAGACACCTGTATTATTTCAAATATATTTCCCTTTTTTTCTTTAAGATATTTTAATGAAGTTTAATTAAATAAAAACTTTTCCCTCACTAATAATATGCATTTAATATAGTTAATATTTCCCCTCTTCCACTCACTCCTAAGTCCTTGATATAGTTATTGTTTTAAGGAAAAAATCAATATAAATTTTGTATCCTCACCTTAATATGTTTACATAGAATATCAGTATATTATATCAGCTGCCAAAATAAACACTCTATCTAGAAAATCTGTAAACATATACATCTGAGCTTTTAATTCCTATGAGAAATTATTACAACTAGTTTATAAAATAATAAAAGTAGTACATTTTACAATACTCAGAAGCAAAATAGCATATTTCAATAGTGCAACAGTTTCCATAAAATTGTATCCATATAATTTTTTGGGAAATGTATTATTAAAACAAACAATTAGAGTAAAGTATACAAGCCATTTATGAATATTCACCATTTGTGAAACTATTCTAAGTACTTGAGTGAGTGTATTTGGCCTGATATATTCAGATTACTGTGTAAATTTTATTTATTATACACGCAATATAATAACATTTAATCTTTATGAAAATTCTGGAAAGTGATATTCTTACATGCTGGTTATTTCCTATATAGGATAAAAGAATCAAGAATAGTTTATACTCCTAATTCCAGGGAAGCATGAAAGAAAAACAAAAAACCTGCCTTGCATGTAGCCACTGAGCTTAATTTTCTGATTTCAGGTACTAAACCACAAAGTGATTCCTGAGTGCAGAGATAGGGCTAAGTCTTGTGCAAAATCAAATGTGGGGAAAAAATATAATAGTGATAATGATAATTTTCCCAGAGAATTTTCATTTTAGTGCCAATTATATTTCAAAATAATTTTCTAAGTAACAAATTAAAGCGTTTTTTATAGTATGCTTGTCACAGACTGCTAGCTTTTTAGATCAGTATTATTTGCCTAAAGGATTAGAAATTAACTTAAACAAATACAATTTTTAGCTGCCCAAAAGGCCTAAATATGGACTTAATGTAACTAAGTTCAGAAAGATAAGCGTTCCTGTAGTTTCTAGATTTTTTTTAAGAATTGACAGTTTTTATAATTTATCCATTTCTCTCTTTATGAAAGTTGGTTCATAATATAACTTAAATTTCTTTTTTTTTTTTTTTGGAAGGGCCATAATCAACTGTTTTAGGACTAACTCCAACTCTGTGCTCATGGATTACTCTTGGAGAGATCAGGGAGCCTAGGGGTAACTCATAGAGGCTCTGGTTAACTGTATTAAAAGTATGCAAATAACTCACTATGAGTTGCTCCACCACTAAATTTGATTATTTTAAAGCTAAGTCTTGAAGAAGGTGGGTTAAACTATTTAGCTGTTGTTGCTATAAAAGGGATAGTTGAAATGTCTAAGGACTTCAATAAGGTAGAGAGGAAAATCATACACAACAATCACCAAGAGAAAAACAGATTTCTAACTGTGCCTTCTATATCAAATATATATTTGTTTTATTTTGTTTTTTACTATTACTTACATCGGGTTTTAATTTTAGTCACAGATGTGAATGAATCAAGATCTATCCCTGCTTTGCTTCTTTCACCATCTTAGATAACTTAGATAACTATATTATCAGCATTTTTCCATTTACTAAAAGTAATGTTGCAGAGAATGATCTTATACTAATGCAACAATACCCTAATGATAGGTTATTAGAGTGGAATTCCTAGAAAGGAATATAAGTGGAAAGTAGTAGGATGAGCAGAAGGTAGCTTTATAAATTTAAGAAAAATATATATATGGGATGAGAAAGCTTTAATAGAATAGACTGGATTTCAATACCAGCACCCAATTTGTTTCCTGGGAGCCTTACCAATAACATACGTAAGTGCAGAGCTAGGAGTAAGCTCTAAGCACTGCTAGGTATGGTGAACAAAATAAACTAAATAAAAAAAGATGTGTGTGGTCAGAGAGAGTACATGAACAGGAGCAATGCTGTGCATGCAAGAAAAATAGGTCAGTGTACAACACTACATGAAGCCCTTGGCATCAAGAATGGCATCTAAGCACGAGCTTATCAAGATATTGAGTATGGAAAAGCCAGCACTTATACACAAAAAGATAATTATGTTCTTTTAAATATTGAAATAGTATGAAAGTAAACTGAGGCCCAGAGACTTTCTAAAAATTGTTTTTGGTTTTCGGGTCACACTGGTGACGCTCAGGGGTTACTCCTGGATATGTGCTCAGAAATTGCCCCTGGCATGGGGGAACATTTGGGATATCAGGGGATCAAACCATCCTCCTAGTTTAGAGAATACAATGTAGACACCCTACTGCGTGCATCACCACTCCAGCCCAAATTTGAAGAATATATTATTTTTAATTTTTATTGAGACCAATGTGAATTACAAGTCTTTTATAGTCATATTTAAGGTACAATTCATTGTAGTACTCATTGTATTCATTATAATTCACGGTCACTAATGTACCTTTCTCCACCATTATTTCTAGGATGCATCTCATGACTCCAACCCTTGTCCACTTGACTGCTAGTGTAACAGTACTCTTTGTGTATAGCTTGTAGTTTGTGTCTTTTGATTCTATTGTCATTGACTCTATTGTCATTGTGTCTCTTGATTCTATTGGGTATTTAAGTCTGATCACTTTTAATTTTTATTTATTTATTTATTGGTTTTTGGGTCACATCTGGCAATGCTCAGGAGATACTCCTGGCTCTATGCTCAGAAATCACTCCTGGATGGCTCTGGGGATATATGGAATGCCAGAATTCGAACCACTGTCCTTCTGCATGCAAGTTAAATGCTTTACCTCCATGCTATTTCTCCACCCTGGATCTGATCATGTTTTATTTCTAGTCAATGCTCATGAGATTGCTTTGTCTCTGTTATCATCCACATTTTTTTCTCTCAATTTGTAAGAAGCCATAGAAATATGAGGCTGAACAAAATTATTTATGTTCTATGGTACTGTTAAAAATAGAATAAAGGAAGAAAAAAAGAAACCTAGCAGGAGTCCCTGTCTAAAAGCTATAAATATATATTTCAAAGCAGAAAAGAAGAAAGAGGAAAAAATAAAGGGAGGGGGCTGATGTAGTAAGTTTTGTTTTGGTTTTCTTGATTGTTGTTTGTTTTTGTATAGGTACAACAAATATTGGGAAAATTAGAAAGAAATTCCCTTGGCCTAAGAGATACAG
The DNA here is from genome assembly GCA_004027635.1 of Crocidura indochinensis. NCBI lineage: Eukaryota > Metazoa > Chordata > Mammalia > Eulipotyphla > Soricidae > Crocidura > Crocidura indochinensis. The sequence continues at coordinate 5,450 of PVKC010040425.1, read as the reverse complement.
GGTGTATCCACCCTTAACGCTTACTGTCATGACTATGGGCTCTTTATATTTATTGTCAAATGCCAAGATCTTCCTTTATGGTGCAAGGAAAGCTAATGATCAGTCTTGGTTGCCAAAGTCAGTTCTCCATAATGAGAGATCTTAGCTGTTGCACAGATATTAGGATGAAGCCTAGGATAGAGTCTTTCATTATGGTTGCAGGAAGAGTTCTGCTCTGTGGCAGTTGTGATTAGTGGTCTGGGATTTTTGCACAGCTTCTAGGATGGAATGTCTTCTGATTTCATCTCACCATTAGGTGATGAGATAGAGCAACCTACATAGTGCTGGGGAGGCTAGGGCATTTGCCTTGCATGCAGTCTATCTGGTTTTTACCCCATGTATCCCATAAGATCTCCTGAACTTGAAAAGAGTAACTTTTGATTCCAAGCTGTCAGATGTGACCCAAAACACAAATAATAATAATTATTATTAATATTAATAATAAGTCCTGTGTTTTGAGTGGATCATTTCTCCCAATCTGAAGACAGTATTTTTATCCTGACCATAATTTTGTTTGAGGTGCATAAGTTTCTTGGTTTAATGTACTCCCATTGTTTGTTTGCTTCTATTTGCTTGGCTAGTAGTGTTTCACCCTTGAAGATACATTTAGTTTTAATTTCATGGAGAGTTCTGCTTCTATTTTTTTTCTACATATCTTATAGTTTAAGGTCTGATGTAATTTCAATTTGATTTTTGCTCATAACATTAAAAATAAAGGGGCCGGGCGGTGGCGCTGCAGGTAAGGTGCCTGCCTTGCCGCGCTAGCCTTGGACGGACCACGGTTCGATCCCCTGGTTCCCATATGGTCCCCCAGGCCAGGGGCGACTTCTGAGTTCATAGCCAGGAGTAACCCCTGAGTGTCACTGGGTGTGGCCCCCCAAAAAAACAAAAACGACAACAAAAAAAAAACATTAAAAATAAATCCAAGAAATCTGAGAAGGGTTTAATATCTAAGATCTATACAGCATTGATAGATCCTAACAAGAAAGACTATTTAACTTCATCCAATAATTGGGAAAGACTAAAAGAAAGTTCCTCAAAAACAAGACAGATGTCCAAACATCATATGAAAAACATTCCCTACATCATTAATGAATCATCAGGAAGATACAAATAAAAACAACAATGAGTTATCATCTCACATTAGAGAGACTGGCACACATCTCAAAAAACAATAACAACCAGTACTGGAATGGATACAAGAAGGAAATGACTCTCATTCACTGCTAGTGGAAATGTCAACTGGTCCAGCATTTTTGGAAAACAATATATAATTACTTAAAAAAATAGAAATTGAGCTCCCATATGATCCAGAAATACTTACTTTGGGAATATACTTTAGGGACCAAAAGCATAAAATCCTCTGCACTTTTTAATTATTGTAACATTTATTCATCTGGAAAAATAATCTGGAAATAAAACCATATGCTGGCGAATAGATGACTATATAAAGAAACCGTGGTGCATTGACACAATGCAATACTATGCAGCTGTTATTTGCAATAATTACAAGCATATATATTATATACATAAAGATAGTAAGGTAATAATACAGAAAGATTATGGATATGAAGGCCAGGGGGATAATTTTATGGTAAGAAGCTTGTCACAAAGAGTGGAGCGGTGGAGTGAAGTTACAGCAGAGTGGGTGCTATGACAACAATAGCCTAGGATGGACCGTGGTTCAAACCCTGGAATCTCATATGGTCCCCTGGGCCAGGAGCAATTTCTGAGTGCTTAGCCAAGAGTAGCCTCAAAAAGATGACGAAAGAAAAAGAAAGAAAGAAAGAAAGAAAGAAAGAAAGAAAGAAAGAAAGAAAGAAAGAAAGAAAGAAAGAAAGAAAGAAAGAAAGAAAGAAAGAAAGAAAGAAAGAAAGAAAGAAAGAAAGAAAGAAAGAGAAAGAAGAAAGAAAAAGAAGGAAGGAAAGAAAGAAGAAAAGAGATGAGAGAAAGAATTCAAGAAAGAAAAGTAAGAAGGGAGTGAGGAAGACAAATGGAAGAAATGAAGCCAAAACAAAAAGTAAAAGAAAGGAATACAAAAAGAAAGGGTGAAATAATACAGATAATAGGACAGGCATCTGTATCAGTTAACAAAATATCTTTCAAAGTAATATGTGAATCATTTTCTACCCTTTCCAAGGATTTACATTCTTTTCTTTTCTTTTTTTAAATAAAATCTTTATTTAAGCACCATAATTGCAAGCATGATTGTAATTGGGTTTCAGTCATTAATCTGTTGAAGGGCATCCACACTATAAGTGTGACAATGGGGAAACAACACAGGCCACACATGGCATAGAGAATGAAGATGGCAGCTCTGAGGTCCCGAAAATGGCCATAGAGGATGTTCATAGAGTTTAAAGAAAGGATAGATCTAGTTGAACAGAACACCAAACAAGAATAGGAGTATATGGAGATAGAAATCAGAAAAATCCAAACTGAAATAACAGGTCTGAAAAACTCAGTAGATGAAATGAAAAACTGGAGAAAAAGCCTCTCCAACAGAGTAACAGCACCTGAGAATAGAATGTGTGAACTAGAAAATGAAATGCATAACAACTCCATACAACAGAAGAGATTGGAAAAGAGCCTTAATGCAAATGATCCAATAATGGAAAAATTACTCTAAATATGAATAGATGAAAATAGAAGTCTTTGATAAACTCAACAGAAACAACATAAGAATCATTGGAGTTCCAGAAACCCAGGAAGAAAATTCCCAGGATGAATCAACAGTCAAGGACATCAAAGCAGAGAAACTCCCTGAGTTAAGGACTGCATGCAAACAAATACTGCATGCCGGAAGAGTACCAGCCAGAAGAGACACAAAGAAAAACACCCCAATACACATCTTAGTCACAATGACGAATCCCAAAGATATGAATAGAATAATAAAAGCAGCAAGATCAAAAAGAGAAATTACATTCAAACGGGCATCTTAAGATTTACAGCAGACCTGTCACAAGAAACCCTAAAGGCCAGAGACAGTGGTGGGATATAATGACAAAACTCAAAGAAATGAATGCTTACCCTAGAATACTGCACCCAGACAGACTCTTTCAGGTTTGAAGGAAAGCTTCATGGATAAACAACAGTTTAGCAACTATACAGATTCAAAAGCAGCCTTAAAAGAAAAACTGAAAGTTCTCCTTTAAGACAATGCTAACAAACAAACCAAACGTCTACACAAATATGGCACTAAATCCCATGACACTGATCTCTCTAAATGATAGTGGACTTAATGCACCTGTTAAGAGACACAGAGTGGCTAAATCAAAAAGCTGAATACAAAATTCTGCTGCCTACAAGAAACACACCTGAATATTCAGAACAAACAAAGACTCAAAATCAAAGGCTGGAAGAAAATATCCAAAGAAAAATTACCCAATGGACATTTCCTACTAATCAAGGGATATGTTCAAAATGAAGAAATCATGCTACTAAACATATATGCACCCAGTGAGAGATCAGCAAAATATTTAATACAATTATTGAAAAATTTGAAAGAAATATCAATAGTAACACAATAATTGTGGGGGACCTCAACACTGCCCTGTCACTACTTGATATGTCAACAAGACTAAAACCTAACAGCAATATACAAGCCCTAAAATGAGAAAATGGAAGTGGACTATATATATATATATATATATATATATATATATATATATATATATATATATATATATATATATTCCCCAGAAACCTGAACACACATTCTTCTTCAATTTACTCCACATTCTTAAACTGTTGATTCCATCACACAAACGCATACATTTACAAGGTATGTCAAATACATAACAAAGCAAATTCTTTCAATTTTTCCTGTTTATCTGACCACTGTACTATTATTTTAAAGATATTTTTATCAGTTTGCAGCTAATCTAATATTTGTGGAAAGCATTCATTAAGAGCAAGGATCCTTGGCAACTTCTCCATCAAGCACTTAGCTTCCTGTGGATAATAAGTGCATTAATTGAATAAACAAATGATTCCTATTACACAATAATCAAATTAATTGTTTTCCCACATTATCATGAAAATGAGAATACTTAGGCTTGATTTATGACACTGCCATTTGCTTTTTGAGTTCATTTTTAAATGTTTATAATTCAATAACACAGTTTGCTCTATATAAAATATCAGTTTATCCAGTGCATGTAGCTAATAGAAAAATAAATATAAATACCTAGTATAGTTCTTAGAATAAATCTTGATTAGCACATAAAACATAGAAGTATTTCTGCAAATTGAATATATTTTCAATCCTATAGCTCATGTTAAGCTTTCCAATATTTGATCAATTTGACAGTTATGTAGGTGCTGAACTTCATTGCCTCTGTGCCAAGTTTGTCAGTATAGACAATATAACATGAGGCAACAAGCACATAAAAAGTGGAAAAATTAAGTCCCTAGGTTACTGGGCCAAGAAAAGAGCACAAGTATCAGTGAGACAAGAAGACCAACAGATGGAATGCTTAAAAATTCAAGCAGACAGGCTATATTTATTCCATGCCAATAATACCTAATAATAGCAGAATACTCATTTTTTTCTAATAATAGCAGAACACAGTGATACCCACCACAACATATTATAAATACCACCACACTGCAAAGGTCAAAAAAGGAAAGCAACATAATCTTACTATCCTCAGTGAATGAAGATGCTATTTCTGAATATCCAGCTAGAATCAGTCACTTATATAGCCTCTTTAGAGAATAAATGTTGAGGATGTACAAAGGACTCAAATAAGCCATTGAATAGATAATAAGAATCAAGAGAATATAAGGGCGGGAGTGACAGCACAGAAGTATGGCATTTGCTTTGATCACTTTTGACCCACAACAGACCCGTATTTGAACCCCAGCATCCCATATGGTTCCCCCAGCCTGCCAGGAGCAATTTCTGAGCACAGAGCCAGGAGTTTCCCTTGAGCACCACTGGTGTGGCCCAAAAGCAAAAACAAAAACAAAACAAAACAAAACAAAAAATCAATCAGCTTCTGGGGCCAGAGAGACCACAGCCGTGGGGCTCTTAACTTGCATGTAGCTGACCTGGGAGGTACCCAGTTTGATTCCTTGCATCCCATATGATCTCTGAGCCTTCCTTGGGCGATTTCTGAACACAGAACCAGGAGTGGCCCCTGAGTGCCAGTGGGAATGGGCTGAAAAACCTATCAATCAATAAAGTTTAAAAATAAAGAAAAAAGAGAGAATATGAGAGTAGAAGTGAGAGAACTTCAAACATAAATGACAGAACTAGCTAGGCAGTGGTCGGCAACCTTTTTTTTCAACTGAGCCAAATCTTACCAAAACCATGATTGAAATTTATTTTGAGAGCCACATTTTGGGGGCGGGGGTCACACCCTGCAGTGCTTTTTTTTTTTTTTTTTTTTTTTTTTTTTTTTTTT
>PVKC010040424.1:0-12338 GCA_004027635.1 Crocidura indochinensis | reverse complement strand
CAACACAGTTGGCCAGATTCCACAGGCACAGGGACTCGCTGATGTGTGGGGCCATCTCCATACGGATTGGGTCTCCCATGGTCCCACTGCTGGCCTCAGCCTTCAGAGGGGGCATTGGGGTTTGTGCCTGTTACCACCAGGCTGCCTGGTTATACCATCTGCCAGGAATTCCTTTCTATTTTCTCTCAGGGTCAAAGGACCAATGAGCAGGACTGAAGGTACCCCAGCTACATGGGCCTCCTGATTCCAGGACCCCTTCCCAAAGCCTGCGTGAATCCACCTCCTGCTTTAGACAGGTGGCACCATGCACCAGGGCCCAGTGCAGTGGACAGAGCATGTGGCTAGTGAGCAAAGGACCCAAGTTTGGTTCCTGCCCCAAGTGCCATCAGCTGAAGCCATAGTCTCCCAGAGTCTTGAACATCTAACAAGATTCACCTGAGACTGAATCAAAGGCAGAGCTAGGCAGGGCTGGGCCGGGCTAGATTGGGCTGAGCAGGGATCATTAGGCAACATTCCTGCACTGTTGCAGAAGGCCTAGTTGCGTCCTGTGCCCTGTGTGCTCAGTGTGGGGAACCTCCCAGGACTTCGGACGTTCCCAGTGCCCAGACAAGCACACTGCCAGTCCAAGTTATGGCATGCCCCTGGTGGGCAGCTGTGCTCGTGAGCAGTTAAGTGATCACTGATGGTCCACAGTCAATCATGGGGCAGGCAGACAGGCTACAGAGCAGAAAGCCCACCCAGCTTGCTGGGCGATCCAGCAAAGGCTGCGATTCTGATAGCAGAGGAAACCCATGTGGGGCCGTGCAGGGTCTGACCCTCCACCTGGGTCCACCTACGGATCCAGTGTAAGCTCAGCCATGTTCATGCCTAGAGTGAAGTGGGACACATCAGAGGCCACCACAGAGGCTGGGCCTGGAAGGCCTAGAAAGTCATCTGCAGGAGGGGGCTTCCGGGGTGCATTCATTGAACCCCAGAGTCATTAGCACATACAGACTGTGGAGAGTGTACGAAAGAATATAGCTACATCGAGCACTTCACAGGGAACCACACAGTAGGGGCAGCTTGGGGTGCACAGCTGTCCCCTGACTGTCCCTTGTGTGGCTCCTCCCTTACCAGTGCCATGAGCTTCACACCACTACCCAGACCTGGGCAGAGCAACAGGGTGGGACAGTGACAAAGGGGGCAGTAGGGCAGATGTGTGAACAGTGTGAGGTGCGACTGTAGTGGATACCCGCTGCCAGGGACAGGACGAGCCTCAGAGGGGGCTGGGAACCAAGGACCAGTCTGACAACACCCCACCACCACCACCACACACACACACACACACACACACACACACACACACAGGCTGCAGGACTCAGGTCAGTAAGGGTCAAAGGCTGAACCTCTATCTCAGCAACTCACAAGGAGACCACTTGACTGGTGGGCTTGGGATAGCAAGAGAGAGCCTCAGGAAACAGTCCCCTTGGCCCCAGCCCTTTCCTAGTCCATGTGGGAAATGTACAGCTAATGCCTCCCATACCTAGTCACTCCTGGAAAAGTTTCTGATGAAGAAATGGCCCATGCATGTGCAACATAAAACATTGTTTAGGGAGCTGGAGCAAGAGCACAGCGGGGAGGATGTTTACCAAGCACATGGCCAACCCAGGTTCGATCCCTGGCATCCCATATGGTCCCCTGATCCTGTCAGGAGTGATTCCTGAGCACAAAAACAGGAGTAACCCCTGAGTTCCGCTGGGTGTGGCCCAAAAATTTAAATAAAAGAGAGTTCACGTGTGTGCACACATGGGGACATACAAGTGTGTAATACATGTGTTGTACACACAGGCTGTGTGTGCACATGTGTAAAGATATTGCTCTGTATTGCACATGCATCAGGTATAGGTACTGCCCATACATGTATATACACGTGAATAAGGATGTACTCTCATATGCATAAGGATAGCTGTGCATGTATATATGCACAAGATTATACATACATGTTCATTAGCCTCATGTGTGCCTGGACACATGAGCATAAATGCAACAACACGCATGGTATTTATATGCACACATATATGCATCTATATGGGTACAAGGTACATGATTACATGGATGAACATGTGTAAGCATGCACACATATGTTTAGATCTCACAAGGGACACATTTGTGCATGTGTTGTGGATATACATGCCAGTGTATATAGTGTACAGCTAATGTTTTCCATACCTAGTCACTCCTGGAAAAGTTTCTGATGAAGAGATGACCCATGCATGTGCAACATAAGACATTGTTTCGGGAGCTGAATGTGCAACACAAATGTTTCTATGCATGCATGTGTGTAAAAACAGGAATACAAGTGTGCCTTGCCATGGGTATCCATGTAGGCGAGTACTTGCAAACCTTCCTGTGTAGGTGTAGGGGTGTCCGGGAGCGCCTGCAGACTCTGCAGTGCACTGGGCGCAGGGCCAGAGGCGGAAACAGCCCATCGTTGCTGACCGCGGCAGAAACACGGAAACACAGAGAACTCAGTAATTAAAAGCTGGAGCTGCTGGAGCAGCTGGGCTGGGGTGTCTCTGGAGGAGCTCTGCCCTCCCTCCTCTTCCCTCCTCCTGCAGAGAGGACTTTGAGGTCACACCTCCAAGCAGTCTGCTTTCTGGAGAGCTCTGGAAGGTTCTGGAAAAATCTAGAGGGTAGTGGAAAGTGCTGCATGCAAATTGCAAGTGAGTTCTCCTGGTGGTAGCATCCACAGTTCATCCCCATAAAGGGTGAACAAGGGAGGCAGCAGCCACAGGGCTTGAACCCACCTGGGCAGTTGCGGGGCATACACCTCAGGTCCAAACACATCAAGCATTCACCCCTAGATGGTCCATTTACCCCCATGTCTTTCCCAGGGCCCAGGGCCTCCTTTGTTCCCATTCCTCCCCAGGTCTTACCCTTCCCCCCACTGTCCCCAAGAGCTGTCACAGGTGTGGCCAGGCCCCCTTGGAGACCCGGAATCCATAGGGAATCCATAGTTTATTCAGCATACAGGGAGGTCTCTGGGTGGGAAAGGGGTGAACTGTGGGGGGGGGCAGCCTGTCCTCTAGAGTACCCTAGGGCTCTGCATGATGTTGGAGGCCCACCCTTCTCCCACACCATGTGCACTGACTTCATATACCTAGCAGGGCTGCTGACCCGTGACCACTAGGTAGGGGCCACTTTTTTGTCTTGGGGGCCACACCTGTGGCACCTGGTGGTGCTCAGGAGTTATTCTTGGCTCTGTACTCAGGAATCACGCCTGGGGGTGCTCTGGGGACCATATGGGATGCCAAGGAGCAAACCTAGGTTGGTTCTAGCAGAGGCTATTTTGGTGCAAGGAACATAAGCCACTGCCTGACACCTTGAGCCCCACCTCTGCTGGATTAAGCCACTCGTCCTGGAAGTGGTAGCTGGAAGGTAGCAAGGCCATGGTGATGCCCATGTCCCCTCTGACTCTGGTCAGTGATGCCCGGTCTCCTCTGACCCTGGCCTTACAGAGAAGGACACTGCCTCCTGCCTTTTGGGGCTCTTGGGTGTCCTCTGTGTGAGGTGCCCAGCTCTGTTTTCTGGGGAGGATGTGGATAGCTTGGCCCGGTATGGCCACTGCTAAGGGCCCTAGTGGTCTGACACGGTCAGGCTGAACCTCATAGAGCTCCAGGTCCTGCGTTCTGCAGGGCAGACAGATGGACAGACTGACATCACCACCTGCCGGTCACCAGTCAACCCAGAAGACACCCACCCCATCTTGTAGGTTCCCCTCCCCTAGGGCTGCATCTTGAAGGCTCTTTGGGAGCCCAGGGGTGGCATAAGAAGCGCATGATAGGCCGTACCTGAGAATACAGGTGTCATCCAGCTTGATGGTCCAGTTGGTATAGCTGCCGATGCCCCCTGGGCTGTGTGCCCTGTCCAAGAACACCATGGATGCTGCCACTCTGAACCACTCCAGGAACCAAGGAGGCACCAGGGGGACCTTGTCCCTGGGCAGGAACTGCTAATGGGACAGGATGGGGGTGCCAAGTGCCTCAGGGACCCTGCAGAGTCCTTCCCAAGACTGCAGAGCCAGTACAGACTTAGCCTCCTGCACAGCTCAGAGCCTGACCCTGTCCCCAGTGCCTCTCTGAGGTCTGCACGGAGGAGGACAGATGCCCAGCCTCTGTGCAGCCCCGCCTCTACTGGGCCAGTGTCTGAGAGTCCAAGGTCCCCTGGGACCAGCCTGTAGGAGTCCCAATCCCCAGGCCCTGCCTGATTGAGGTGTCCAGTCACCCTCCTCCCCCACTCAACTGCCCTGCCAGGTTTGGGAGTCCTGAGGTTCCAATGACCCTAAGGTGTTATTTCTCATGGGCCCTGGGGTGACCCCAAGATGGTGCTTCTTCCTGGGTCCTATGCAGAGGAGGAGTCTCCCATGTCCTGATCTTCCAGGCTCTCTCTTTCCCCCAAATGCTCATACCTCCTGAACTGGGGGGTATGCTAGGAACCCTCAGGAAAGAACTGAGGAACAATATCCAGGACAAGATGGAGGGCAGGCGAGGGTGTCAGGGCCCCCTGGGAGGATCATCTATCTCCAGGACTTTGGTTTTGGGGCCACACCAGTGGTAGCACTCAGAAGTTAACCCTAACTCAGAATCATTCCTGATAGGCTTGGGAGACCCTATGGGATGCTGGTTATCGAACATAGGTCCGCCACGTGCAAGGCAAATGCCCTATTGCTGTGCTATTGTTCCAAAACACACAACAGGAATCTTTGGCATACAGGGCACCACGACTAAGGGGCACTTTCCATTCTACCCGCAGCCAGGCATGTCTGCAGAGCCACCCCCTGCTGCCTGACTCCTGTGTGGTCCCTGATTCACTCCCTTTATAGAGCCCCCTCTTTTGGCCTCCTGGTCTGTAGGGTCAAGCCTGCTACTTGTCACCAAGGGGCCATGTATCAGGAGCATCCAGGGCCACCACATCTTCTGGACCCACCATGTGAGGGCATCTCTGCCCCCTCCATCTCCTCTGCTGGGGCCACCCCACCTTGGGCTTGAACCCCCAAGCTTGCAGCATGTACACAGATGGAAACCTTGTGGTGCTCAGGGAATCACTCAAAGCATAGTTCAGGAATCACTCCTGGCAGGACTTCCAAATCCCTTTGTAGCCCTAGGAAAGCTGCACACAAGGCCAGTCCCTTAATCCCTGTACTCTGACCCCAGCCCTGAACTCTTGTTTTCTTCCAATCTGAGAACCACCCGCCCCTAACAAGGAGTTGCAGGGATTAACTCCGGTGTCTCCCAGGCCAAGGGTCAAACCAGGAGTTTCTGGTCTAGCTTGCTGTCCACCCACCTACATGCTTACAGGTGTTCACACGCATCTCCAAGCTCCTCCATCGCTACCTTCCCCAGCCACATCACCACACAACTACCCGCCTTGGCCTTGGCATGGGAGACCCTGGGGTGTGGGAGAAAGAACTTCATCGCTTGGCCACCTGGGCAAGAGTGGGTGGCAGGGAGGTTGCACTGCAAGGCAGGATGCTAGGACCCTGGGCACTTGTGAGTGGCTCCAGGCCCAGCAAGGTGGTGAGAATGTGGGGATGGCAGGGGTCGGGCAGGAGCTAGGAGACAGCACTGGGGGCCAGGGCAGTAAGTGAGTACTTGCACAGGCAAGAGAGGACCCTGGGATTGGGCAGGAAATTTCTAGAAATTGGGACAGGCGAAAAGAAAACGTGAGAGGGGCCAGGTGCGCAGTCAGCGCACGGGGGTAAGGAGCATCTGCGCATGTGTGTGTGGGGTGGCTTAAGGGCTTGTGGGCAGGGGGTGTGGGTGTGGGCGGGGCATGTGCACGTGTCGATGGAACGTGCGAGTAGGAGATGAGGCGCGCACACGTGTGGGAGCGGGCCAGACGCACATGTGGTGGCCACGTGAGGCTGTGGGCGGGGCCTGCGGAAGGGTATATATAGGGGCGGGGCCTGGACACTGGTTCAGTGCCGAGGCAGACGGGCATCCTTGTCCTGTGTGCTTCATGGCGTCGTTAGCCCCTAGGATTGGTGGAGGACGGGTCCCTCAGGGCCCTGCTTCTGGGGCACCAGGGTGAGGAACCTGGGGGAGAGCCCCGGAACGTTGGGGGTGGCCCCTGGTGCTCTGTTTCCCGGCCAGCTCCACATAATCCCGGGCAGGGCCTAAAGCAGAGCCGCCCCTTCCGTGGGACGTGGCCAGATTCTTCTCTGGATTCTTCTTTGCAGAGACTTCCCGAGGCCTTGCGTGGTGTCGCGCCCCCGTGTGGACCCCCGCGAGGGGCCAGAGCTCCCCCGGAATGTGCTCAGCGAACGGGAACGCAGGTGAGGCACAGGGCCGACCAGGCGGGCGTGGGCTGTGGGTTCTCAGCTTCGGGGTACCCCTCGGCCAGCTGTGGGACGTCGTTCCGAAGGAAGGTCGGGGTTCCTCTGTGCCCGCAGGAGGCGGATCTCTGGGAGCTGCGCGCGCCTGCGGACGCTGCTGCCTCGCTTCGAGGGCCGGCGAGAGGACATGGCGTCGGTGCTGGAGATGGCGGTGCAGTTCCTGCGCCTGGTGCGGCCTGTGAGTGCCTGGGCCGGCCCAGCTTAGCCCGCACCAGGGAGACCGTGAGGCTGCACGGTGTCACCCCTGAGCTCAGCCCTGCAGCAGGGATGGGGGCACGCTTGTACGGCACCCCCCGCTGAGATCCTCTCTTGCAGGGTGGCGGCGGCGACTCGACTCGGCAAGACTTGGTGCAGGTGGCCACTGCGGACCAGCTCAGCATGGACCCGCACGACGACGATGACGACGGCGGCAGCATAGCGTTAGTGTCCCCTGGTTACCAGGATGAAGTGCGACCCCGGGGGATCTGGGCTAATCTGTCCCAGGTGTCCCGAGGTGCTGGGCCTGCAAAGCTCCAGTTTTTCTTCCTCTCTGAGATGGGTCTGGAAAATGACTGGGGAGCTGCAGGGTATCTGCAACCTCAGGGGCCTCCCGACTGCAGAAAGGCCTGGAAGGTGGGATGCAGGGGCTCGTGGATGCCTTCTTGGCCGTGGCAGCAATGGGACTGAGCCCGGGGCTGCTGCTTCTGGATGCTTCCTGCAGGGCTCAGACTCTTGTGCTGCCTTTGTCTTTCAGAATGCCCAGGGCCCCCGGCTGTGCCAGCTCCACAGTGGTAGCTGAGGCCCATGGTGGGCCTCTGCCTGGTAAGTCAGTTCTTGGAGTATTGATTAGCACAGGGATCCCTGAGTGGGGAGTGGGGGGGGGGTGGGGTGGGAGCGTGTCCAGATGGGGCTTGGCCTGCTCACACTGTCCTGTCTGCCCAACTCTCCCGGGCTGCTCCTGTGGGGCCTGACATGTGTATGTGCCTCTTTGTGCACATGTCTGTGTGTACATGTGTGCCTTGTACTCCTGTGTGCAGGTGTTTCTGCCAATGTGTATCTGCATGTCCTCATCCATGCTTCTGTGCACATGTACATCTGCATGTGCGTGTGTGAGTACACACCTGTGGGTACAAACACATGCTATTGTCCTCGGTGACAGGGCTTCACATACCCTCGCTGGTGGTGGCACTCACTAGACGTTGGCTGTCGGGCTTGTCAGCCTGTGCCCTCAGCGCCAAGAGTGCTCACTAGGGAACTTGGTGCACAGAACTGGGATCCCCTGAGAATGGCATAGTTCCTGGGCAGGTGTGGGGAAGGCTGTAGATGATCAGAGCATTGGGGGTCCTCTATGGTGACAGGACTTCAAGCAGGCCCCCATTGCTTTCTCCCACAGAGCCTTCCAGCAGTGGGGCCTGCACCCTCAACTCGAAATTCTTCAGTGTCCCCGGGGACAGTGAAGAATTCCCAAGCTGTCTGGACACTAGGTGCGTGCCTGCAAGGCCTTGTGTGTCATCTGTGTCACATGCCAGCCTGTCTGATGGGAGCTTTGCCTCCCTGAGCCGGGGTGCTGATCCTTGGGCAGGGGCCTTGCCCTAAACCTGTGGCTTGTGGGGCTTGGGTTGACTTGTCCTCTTGCCTTGTGCTTCTGAGTGTCCCCTGTCCTGTCTAGGTCTCTGTTGGGAGGCGACTTGGAAGATAGTACCCCCTTTCTCCTGGCAACTAGTTCAGACTGCTATCTGGGTGAGTGTGGGACTAGGTAGCACCTTGTGGGGAGGAGGTAGGCAGGGCTGGAGCATTGGGCTGCATGACCATCCTATTGGGGGGGTTCTCCATCATGTTGTCTCTATTCTAGGGTCCCTGGAGGCCAGAGGTGGTGGCATCCCCTCTTGTGCCCTGGCGAGAAGCAACTCCCTGGATGGGGCAGAACTGGGCTTCCTAGTGGTCCCTGAGCATGGTGCTCAGGAGCTGCAGGACAGCACCCTTGAGCCGTGGGGCCTGGACATAGGGGGCAAGGCTGCTGGCATCTTGACTGACTTCTTGGCATAGAAGGCCTGCTGGACCCCAGGCTTTGGAGAAGGCTGAGCATTAAAGAGGAGGCACCCTGAAAATGACCAACTCTGCTGGTGTATATGTCTCATGAATTCAAAGCTGAACTCCCTGACTTATCCTGAGGTGGGTCCTGTGGGTGCCCAGCTACCTTTCTCCACTTCAGGGGTGCCTAAGTTGTGTAGCCTCCATGCCTAAAGGGGGACCCCACAGCTCCAGTTCAGCAGCCGTGGTCCAAAGAAACCAGGCCTGATGGTGCTGGACCCACATAGCACTGGGTGTCCACCAGGGAAGCTATAGTGACCAAGTTGGACACCAGGTTCTGAAGCAGGGACAGGATAAGGAGGGGCTGAGGGGTTGGACCTAGGTAGGCTGCAGCTTTGCCAGGCAGGGTCCCCACTGTTCTGGGTTCCCTTTTCCACTGCTTCTGAGGCTGTTTTCTGGCAGAGCAGGGAGCCAGTTTTCCTTCCTTCAAGGAGACCTGTGGACTGCATCACAGCACCTGGCTTTGCTGAGAGTGGGGCAGCTGTTTGGAGGTCTTGAGGCAGCTTTCTATCTGTGAGACTCATAGTCTCATGTGAGATCGTGTGCAGAACCATGTACCACAGTCCCAGCTCTGAGACTCCTGATTCACCTAATGTAGAAGAAGGTCCCCTCAGAATCTTCAGTGTGTCCCTGTGGTGCCTGGAAATGCTCTGGGTGGGGTGCAGAGATGTGGGTCCTCCAGTGAAGCCACCCTGAGTCTGAACCCTTCCATGTCCCTCTGCTTTATCCTCTGTGAGGGCCTTTCCCTGATGGCCCTCTGTGTCCAGGTCCCATCAGCAAGTCATCCTGAGATGTGGGGCCCCAGTCCTTATGCACTGGGAAAATGGTTGTCAGGGGAATTGATGTGATGTAGGTAGGGAGACTTGTGTTCTCTGTCCTGCCTGAGTCCTCACCTCAGACCAGAGCTCCCAACCTTTTTTGCTTCTCCACCCCCTTTCCAGAAGAAAGATCACTCAGTGACTCAGTGACTCCTGTAAATCTTGTCCCCAATTGTACCTGAAGTTCCTCTTACTCTGGGGTGTTCCCAGTGCCCTGGACATGACATTGTCAACTCTGGAATACATTGCTCAAATCTTAGGTGGTGGTGGCTCTGCAGGAACTTGGGTATGCTAGTACTATTCAGTTACCTCTGTTTCCTTCGCACTATCAGTGGTCCTCAAACTACGGCCCGCGGGCCACATATTGTATTTGTTCCCGTTTTGTTTCTTCACATCAAAATAAGATGTATTCAGTGTGCATAGGAATTTGTTCGTAATTTTTGTTTTGATTATAGTCTGGCCCTCCAATGGTCTGAGGGACAGCGAACTGGGCCCCTGTTTAAAAGTTTGAGGACCCCTGCTATAGTTTTTCACAACCTCTGTGGAGTATGGGGACATCCCATCTTATAGCCTCTGTGGACTGGGCTATATTATGGATCCTTGTATTAATTATTAATTATAAAGTCCTGGCAGTGCTTGATGGATGGAGGATGGTGAGGTCTTTTACCGGCCCAGCTCGGTGCCTGCAGCCCCTACAGCCTAGTGGGTCTGTAGGAATCAGGTTGATGGCGAAGAAATGATCCAGAGCAGTCAGATGAAGTTTTAGGAGACATGAAACTTTATTACAAGGCTCTAACCAACATGTACTATTTTTCACATGGCTACTAAGCTAACCAGCCTCTGTGTGTCTCCTCTCCATGCTGCCTCTTCCTTGCTGTTTTCTCAGCTCTGCTCCTGAGGCAACCCCTTTGTTACTAATCACAGACCCCTCCCATCCAGGTAAGATAGGAAGTTGGGGGAGAGGTAATAGATCATCTCCTCTCAAGACTCTGGATTCTTATTTTCTAACAGACTATCTGAACTGGGTAACTATTTCCATTTCCTCACTGACTTTTTTTTTTTTTTGCCATACCCTGTGACACTCGGGTTACCCTGGCTCCTGGCTCAGGGGACCATTTGGGAAACCAAGGGATTGAACTGCAGTCTGTCCTAGGTTAGTGTGTGCAAGGCAAATGCCCTACAGCTTGTGCCATCACTCTGGCCCCTCCTCACTGACTCTTAACTGGGGATCATTTCACAGACTCTGTGGACTGTAGGGACACTCTTCTCAAAGAAGAGTGGGGACACTTCCTCAGATTCTGTGGGCTTGGTAGATACCCCCATCTCAGTCAGATTCAGTCTTTGTGAGCTGTGGGAACACCCTCATCTCACACACGTTGTAAACTGAGGAGATGATTTCCCCTCACTTTTCTTTTTTTGTTTTTTGTTTTTTTTGTTTGTTTGTTTTTTGGGCCACACCCAGTGACACCCAGGGGTTACTCCTGGCTATGCGCTCAGAAGTCACTCCTGGCTTGGGGGACTATATGGGAAACCAGGGGATCGAACCACGGTCTGTCCTAGGCTAGCACAGGCAAGGCAGGCACCTTACCTCCAGCGCCACTGCCTGGCCCTTCCCCTCACTTTTGTGTATTTAGTGGGCAGTTTCTTTCCTCACAGATTCTGTGAACTGTGGGACACCTCTCTTTCCACATGGACTGGGTGGACACCCCCATCTTCTCACAAGTCTGGTCTCCCATCTCCTTGCACAAGACTGGGTAGCTACCTCAGTCTCATGAACTTTACAATGGAGACATCAACATTTCCTCACAGCCTCTGGACTATAGGGATAACCTCATGAACTCTGTGAACTGGGTGGACACTTTATCTCCTTACAAACTCCATGGAATGAGTGGATATTGCTACCTCCTCCTGGACTGTGGGAGTACCCCTGTCTCCTTTCAGACTGTGGGCTAGGTGGATACTTATTTTCCTCAGAGACTATGAACTATGACCTAAGGTGCATACTTACATTCCTCACAGTCTGGACTGGGTGAACACTTCCTTTCCTCACAGACTGTGTGTGGGCTGTGGGGGCATCTTCATCTCAAAGACACATTCGTAGGGACACCATTTCCTCAGACACTGGATTATGGGGACACTCTATCTCTTTATAGCTTTTGTGAATTGTGTGGAAACTCCTGTCTCCAATCAACTGGGGTCCAGAGAGATAGCATGGAGGTAGGGCATTTGCCTTGCATGCAGAAGGATGGTGGTTCAAATCCTGGCATCCCATGTGGTCCCCCGAGCCTGCCAGGAGTGATTTCTGAGCTTAGAGCCAGGCGTAACTCAGAGGGCTGCAGGGTATGACCCAAAAACCACCACCCCCAAAAATGGGTAGATGTTGATGTAAAGGTAATTGGACCTGGACATGCCCCTTGGACACATCCCTGTAACACACCAGTCAGGAAGAGTGTATAAGGAAAAAGTTTGACAGATGATTAGGGGAGGGGGAGGAATCCAGGGAAAAGACAGGAATAGAGCCTACTGGCTGGGTGAAAGCATTGGCAAGATGCTTCTCACTCAGCAATCTTTCCTCTCCTCTCTTCCCTTTTCCCAGCTAGAGACTTCAGCCTGGGAATAAAAGGATATATTGTTTCAACCCACCCCACCTCCACTCCGCTGCTTTGGTGGGTGGTTGGGTCCTGGGAGGGTCCTGGCAGCCGGCTTCCAGCCCTTGCAACTTTTCCAGGTAGTAAAAGCTCTTAGACACTGGTATGAGTGTTCACCCCCATTTCTTCCTGTGAATTGTGGAGACACAGTCGTCTGAGACTGCGTGGACACTACCATCTCAAGGCCTCTGTGGGGGCGGTGCTGCCAAGAGTCACTCTCTGCACTTTTGTAAAATTGGACCTGTGTGTTCAATCTGCCCTTTGCTGCTCTAAAGCTGCCCACCACTGCCTCTCAAAGTGGGACTCTGGCTCAGTGGATCATAGGGACAACAGCAACAGAACCCCAGAGTTTGGTTTGTGGACACATCCCACTGTCCTGGCTGGGAGAGGTGGTCATGTCCCTACTACTACACCCCACTGTTGGCAATG
>PVKC010040423.1:0-12359 GCA_004027635.1 Crocidura indochinensis | reverse complement strand
ACACACACACACACACACACACACACACACACACACACACACACACACACACACACACCCCTCTCTAATCACTGAGTCATCTCAAATACTGTTAGCTTCTAGGCTCCAGGTACCAGGCTGCTCCAGTTCCCAACAGTAGTATTGGCTCTTGCTGCCTTTGAGTATAAACCAGCCTCCACACCCAGCTCAGCAAGCAAGAGCCCCGCCCTGCATACACCACTCTCGCCATGGCTCCTTTCCATGCCACACTCAGGGCGCACTGCACCATAATCTATTGGGCTGCAGTTCAGACCAACTCTAGCTACACCCTGCACTGGCCGGTGTGCTGAATGCTGCAGAGGGTTAATTCTGAGTGAAATTGAGGAGGAAGGAGGAAGCATACCACACGATTAATTCCCACTGTCAGCTGATCTTCTGACAAGCTGGCACTAATGCTTGGAGGTTATTTCACTGATGAGAACTCTTGGCCCATCACTAGAGCAGGACTTGGCAATGCACACAGACTACGTTCACGCTCCTCCTGCACTTCCCAAGATGCACTGCTGGTGATGCTGATGGTCAAGCTCCAGGTGAGGGGAGAAGCAATAGGTAAGGGATTGGTCATGGAAGAAGTAGAAATGTTAACACAGTTGTTGGAACTTGACAGGTTGTGGACCCACGGCCCTCTATGGATGCTGGTGCAGTCTGTCCAGATGCTTCCACAGTCTGCTGGATGATGCCTCTGGTTGGCTGCTGGGCAAGCATGTCTCCAGGGTTCTAGGAGGCACCCATCAGCTAAATGACCCAGGAGCACCTTGTTGCTGTCCCCATACTTCTGCTGCCTGCCCCTCTCTAGGCTGCACTGCCAAGGAGGGTCCAGGGATGCTCCAGCCTCCTTAAGGACTCCCCAGTTCATCCTCCTGCCTACAGTAGGAGTCTCTACTGAGGCCCACTCAGTGAGTAGGGAAGTCTCAGAGTGAAGGGGGAATGGAGGTCGATTTACTGATCTCCAAGACCCTAGAGCTGCAGATGGTTACAGGACTCTCACAGTCCTATGGACCAGAGACACTGTTGCTCAGGCACTGGGTGGCAAGGAGGGAGTCAGCATTCAGCTCTGCTGTGTAGCTGGGCACCTAAGATATAGGGAACAGGCTCAGGCTCCCCAGTCTCTGCCGCCATCTCCGGGTGTGTCTCAGAGCATCAGTGCAGAGGGTAGAAGACTCCAGAACTCAAAGCAGTTGCTGGTCTGAGCCAGGAGGTCAGAAGTGGAGGTCAATCAAGGGGAGATACTGGCCCAACCACACGGAACAGGACCATCCCACTCCACCTCCTCCGGTGCAGTTCCTGTGCAGCCAGAAGGTCATGGGGTTAAGTGGCCAGTGGTCAATGTGGGAGGTGCCCAGCAGGCATGAAGGGAGCAGCCAGGCAACCATCCTAGTCTAGTGCCCTCCCTGCAGCCCAAGGCAAAAACAAAACAAAACAAAACAAAACAAAAAAAAAACCTCCTGCATTTCAGCCTTGCGCTCTCTGTGCTTCTCACCTGTGGTCTGAGGCCCTTCTTGAACCTTCCTGAGGCCAGGCTCTAGGCTCAATGCTACCCACTGACCTTCTGGTTTCAAGTTTGCACAGGGCTTCAGCAAGCAAGCACTTCCTGTCCTGGTTCTGTTTCAGTAAGTGCTAAGGATGCTGGGAAATGGCTAACCAGTCACCTCCAAACTACACTTGACCCTCAACAACCAGAGGCCTTCACAATCCTCTCCAGGATTCCTGCTGTTTTCCACCTCCATACCAGCCTTACTAGGCTACCATAACTGCTCTGAGAAGTGGGACAGGTATTGCCCTATTAGAGGTGGGAGGGTATTGGGTTACACCTTATTTTATCTAAAACAAAGTTCATACCTGGCTTCTTTGTATCTGTTTGTTTACAACTTGGTTTCACTCAAACCAAGATTGTCTTATAAGTCAACCTGGGTGGGACAGGCTCAAGATAACCTGAGCAATCTGCCCCGCCAGCGGGTAGTCTCTGTACTCAATAGAAACAGTTCTGGCAGGCAAGTTGGAGTGGATACAAGGTAAAAGACTGCTAGAGGACACATGTTCCATCCTCAGCCTGGTCTGGATTATTTTATGCAGGACCCTGCTTTAGACTCATTCACCTGGGTTTGGAGATACATCACATGGGGTGATTTTACAGGAGGGAACTGCCCAAGTATCTCCAGAGACTGGTGGCAGAGGTGACAAGCATCAGTGGGGCCCAAGAACCCACTCCCTGTGGGCTGTACCCATGTTGGGTGTGGGAGTCCCACTGCCAACTGGCCTCCCCTTACTCTTCAGTGTGGGAAGGCAGAAGGTTCAGAGCAGCGCACCTGCATCACCACCACCAGGGCAAAGGAATGCGTGTCCCGCCGCCACTCTCTACATGGTTCTCAAGTGACTCCAAGTTTCAGTCCCATGTATGTGTGTCTGCAAAGGTGGTGGGCAGGGGAGGACATGCTGTCACTGCTTTGCTAATGTAGCACTTGCACTTAAGGTTGTACCGCAGGAGCATGCATCTATGTATTTGCTCATCAGGGAACCCCAGAAAAGTCGTGACTACTCTAGTCTGTGGGTGAGGAAAGCAGTACCCGGGCTGGGGGTTATGCCCATCACCAGTCAAGGCTGCACAGAGACCTAAGGGTGGGGACTCACCCTGCTTGCCTTGGGGAAGGGGGGGGCAGTGCACACCTCTGGTGCTGGCCTGTTCCCAGTGTTGCTGCAGTGCTGAGTGTCCTGGAGAAGCCCAAGGCCCCCTCAATAGGCCTCCCTGGAGAACCAAGTCAGCCATCAGGACAGTCGCTCTCCAGGGCCTGCTAACCTGAGCCAAACACACAGAATTAACAAGCCAGGGCACCCTCAACCTACCTGGGCTGAGAAGGTAGGAGAAAGGAATATGCCCTCAAGAAGTGGCAGACTAGTGACAGGTTCTAGCTGTAAACCCTACATTTCTGGGGGAATCAATGGCCAAGGCCCTGCTCCCACACCTGGAGCCCCTCCCAGTGCTTCAGGCCAGCTTCAGACCAGCATGATGCAGGCCGGACATCACACTTCAAACTGGCACTGACATGCAGAACCACAGCCAAGTCCCTAGAGACTTCTGGAGAAAGCTAGAGTGGCTGGCATCCTTCCAAGCACTCAGAGAAGAATCTCCCAGCTCTGCCTCTCAGGATGGGGTTAGGGAAGGTGGAGGGCGGGGGGACTCAGCCCTAGCACAGCCCAGACTCCTCTTCCCAGTGCTCCATTGTTGGCAAAAAGCAGAGAGGCATGACTCCTGTGGTAGTGCCTGGGGCTACTAGCTGCCCCCCTCATGTCCCTTCCATTCACCCCCAATAAGCTACTTGCTATGGTGAAGAATGGAGTGACTGCTGGTGATTACAGTTCCATCAGACACTCAGCAAAGACCCTGCTTCTTTTTCTCTCCCTACCTCATCCAACCTAATGGACTTAGAGGCCTCTGACTCCCCATGCTGGGATCAGGCTAGCTCCTCCTCTGCAAAGAGTTTGGCAATAATCCCCAAGAAGTATTTCTCTCTAGGCTCCTGAGATGAGCTGGCCTTTGACTTGAGTTTACTTCCAAGGTGGGGTCCTCCCCAGCTCCCCATTCCCTCTGAACAGTACCCAGTTGGGACTCAGCCACAAAGAAAACTGAGTGAACCAATTACCCCCAGCCAGAAAGCCCTTTCCCCGGGAGATGCCAGGGCACCAACCTTTCTGAAGAGGAATGCGTGGGCATCTCCTCTCTCCATCAATGCTTCTGCTCAGTTCAGCTGTCTCCCAGAATTGTTTCCTGCCAATAAGTTTGCTTAAGCAGCTCTCTTCACTAAAACGTGAATCTGAACGGATCCAGGTCAAATGCTCTTTGCAGCACTATTCACAGGAGCCAGGTTCTGGAAACTTCCTTGGTGTCCAATCAGAGAAGTAGATAATGAAATTGTGTACTTAGGGGTAGATAACGAAGTTGTATACTTAGGGATTGGTGCAATGGACAGGGCACTTGTCTTGCACATGGCTGACCCAGGTTCAGCCCCTAAAATGCTTTATGGTCCCCTGAGCATTGCCAGGAGTGATCCCTGAGCTCAGAGCCAGGAGTAATCATCCCTGAACACCACTGGATGTGGCCCCAAAATCAAAGGGAGAAAAAAGTATGTATGTATTGACACACAAAACACTACTCAGCTTGAAATACTACTTAGGATGGAAATGAAGGAAGTGGTGCTAAATGAAGAAAGCCAGGGGAAAAATACAGAGAGGGAGAGAGAGAGAGAGAAAGAGAGAGAGAGGGAGAGAGAGAGGGAGAGAGAGAGAGAGAAGAGGAAGAAGATAGGGATGAGATGGCCCCCAGTGGAAACCACCCTAAGAAAGGTGACTAGACTGTGATCTGAGGATACTAAGATGGGGATAGGAGTGTTCCAAGGAGGTTTCATTTCAGGAATGCAAGGATAGTTTAACATATATAAATCAATCAAGATAATACATCATATCAACAACCACAACAAAAATACCATATCTAACAATAGATACAGAGAAAGCTTTTGATAAGGTCCAACACCCATTAAAAGATAAAAGCTTTCATCAAGATGGGAATGGAAGGAACTTTCCTCAATATAATCAAGGTCATCTACCATAGGCCTATGGAAAATATTATTCTCAATGGAGATACAATAAAAGCCTTTCTTAGGCCTGAGAGATAGCATGGAGTTAAGGCATTTGCCTTGCGTGCAGAAGGACAGTGGTTCGAATCCCGGCATCCCATATGGTCCCCTGAGCCTGCCAGGAGTGATTTCTAGCACAGAGCCTATGCAGGACCCTAAGTGCTGCCAGATGTGACCCAAAAACTAATAATAAATGAATAAATAAATAAATAAATAAATAAAAGCCTTTCCTCTAAAATCTGGTATAAGACAAGGCTGCCCTCTCGCACCACTCCTATTCAACACAGTGCTGGAAGTTCTTGCCATAGCTATTAGGCAAGAAAAAGATACCAAGGGCATCTAAATAGGAAAGAAAGAAATCAAGCTCTCACTGTTTGCAGATGACATGATACTATATTTAGAAGATGGGGGGTGGGGCGGAGAGAAAACACAGCGGCGTTTGCCTTGCAAGTGGCCGATTCAAGACCAAAGGTGGTTGGTTCGAATCCCGGTGTCCCATATGGTCCCCCGTGCCTGCCACGAGCTATTTCTGAGCAGACAGCCAGGAGTAACCCCTGAGCACTGCCGGGTGTGGCCCAAAAACAAACAAAAACAAAAACAAAAAAACAAAAAAAAAAAGATTGGGGGGGGGTAGGAATTAAAAGATAAAGGTTGAAGTGGTCCTTGCAGTAGAACCACAAATATAAAGCAATGGTCTCAGTATTATTATAAACTCTGACATTTTATTCAAACTGATCTGCAGAAAGGCAATTCACTCAAGGCTCTCTCCTGTTCTCAGGAGTGGAGTCCTGCCTGAAAGCCTGCCCCTGAAAGCATCTTACCCACTTTACCACTAAGAAACCAGGATTTAAGAAAAAAAGTGATTACACTAAAATTAACTTATTTCTATAAAGTGACAAAGAAAATTACTAAATAGGGCCACAAAAACTTACTTTTCCCCCAAACCCTACCTGGTTTATTATTTTGTGTTTTGTTTTTTGGGCCACATTTGGTGGTGGTCAGGGCTTACTCCTGGCTATGTACTCAGGGATCATTCCTGGCAGGCTGAGGAGACCATAGCAGTGTCAGGAATTGAACCTGGGTGGGATGCATGCAAGATGTACTTACCTGCTGCACTAGATTTCTGGCCCCAAAACCCACTTAGTTTAAGGCCTAGGTTATGAAATAATAAAGGGCAATAAGAGTTTCAAAATCGGGGGCCGGGCGGTGGCGCTAGAGATAAGGTGCTTGCGCTAACCTAGGATGGACCGCGGTTCGATCCCCCGGTTCCCCATATGGTCCCCTGTGCCTGCCAGGAGCGACTTCTGAGTGAATAGCCAGGAGTAACCCCTGAGCGTCGCCGGGTGTGACCCAAAAAAACAAAACAAAAAACAAACAAACAAAAAAAAAGAGTTTCAAATCCAGATATCATGTCACCTCCTCACAAGCCAGGTCCTTCTCATCCTTCCCTCTGACACAGACTGGACCCATTCGAATCCTTGGAACCACCACAGTTCTACCTGGATCCCCCCACCCATCTCCTGGAATCTAAATAAAGTTGTCCATTTCAGGGCAAGTGGAGTCAGTGCCCAGAGCTCACCATCTGTGTGCTGAGAGATGGAAAAGGTTGCCCACAGGAAGCTGAGACCACACTCAAAATTCTGCCAGCAGCCACCCATCCTAGAAACTGCCATTTCCCTCTCCCACCTCTTCAACGGCTCTACCTGCTACTTCCTCTGAACTGCTAACCTGGAGTCCACAGAGCCCTGTGCATTCAATGGCTCAGGAAGACAGAGTGACTCAGCCAGGAGGGGACACAGAGGGGACCCTTTGGCCTGAGCCCCTTCTGTGTACAGGATCAGTCAGATTATTTACTTTTTAATTGCATTTGTTTATGAACATCTGAGTGCATTCTCTCAAAATGGATTCTAAAGTTTTCCTTTCTCTCCCCAGGTTCTTCTGTCCTCACCCCCATCAGGGTGCCTCTAGTCTCTCAAACCCAATGAAGGCTAATTCTACAGGCCATGCCCCCACAGGAAATGGCTCTTTTTAACTAGAGTCAAGGTTGTCTCTAGCTCTTGCAATCTAGGGAAGGAGATGGACACTGAAGGCTCTGAGACTTTCTGGGAAGAGGGATCAGGTTGGACAAAGTAATGGGCAGGAGGTGGATCCCTTCATCAACAGAAGGGGATCCCTCCATCAACAGAGGTGGCTCATCTAAATACTCTTTAACTTGGGGAATAGGGCAAAAGTGGGGGGCTGCCCCTAGTGCACCCCAATATAACAGACAAAAACATCAGCTCCAGCCCCTCCCAGTACTTGATGCCTGTCCCTGAAGGGGGTGGCCTCACTATGTGCATCCAGGCCCCATTCCATCCTTGCTCAGGGACCATCCTGGAATTCAAGCCACAGTCTAGGTCTCCTGCAGAATGTAGTGCCATAGGCATGGGTACCTGCGAGGGTGGATGAAATGAACAGAGGATGGAAGGAGGGAGAAAGGAAGAGAGAGACAGAAATGGAGCTAATGGGCTCCAGTCATAGGCAGCTGATTATGGATCACTGGGGGTGTTGCCTTAGCAGCACTACCCTGGGGCCAGGCAAGGGCTGGCCACGGAGTGGCACTGCCCAAGGCCAAGTCTGGGATCATTCTGTGTCCTTTTGTACTATTTCTATGTTGCTCTAGAAGGCTCTGTGGATCTCAGCAGGCCTTGGCACCCTGTGCAGTAGAGGTTCTGCAGCTTATACAGGAAGAGAAGTGGGATTGGGGACTGGACACACCTCAAGACTCCCCAAGCCAGGGCTGGCACCAACAATAATGCGGACAGAACCAAGGCGCAGCTGAGGTGGGAATACCCCAACAGTCTCAGGGAGGCAGGTGTCCTTTCATAGCTCAGCTACCCTGAGGGCTCTGAAAAGCAAGAAAAAGAAACCCCAACATGGAACACAAAGATGCTACGCAGGGTGCTGGGCCACCCACCAGCAGGGTCTTCAGTACCCCTTGCCCTAATGGCCACGTTTGTTCCTCTTCAGGATACAGTCTATGAGCCTGTGTCTAGACACAAGTCTACTCAGTGGCTGCCCTTAGCCCCCCCTCACCCCCATCTAGCCGCCCAATTCTTCTCCACCAAGGATGGGCTTGTGACAAGGAATAAGATAACTTTCGTTCTTGACTCCAAATGAGGTTCTGGGCAAACACCCCAAGGCCGGTGAGCTGACTTATCTTCCATTGTGACAGGTACCAGTATTCATTCAGAACTACCACAGATGCTCTTCTGTCTATCTAATGCCCGTCCTTGTGAGCACATTCAGAACAGATGAGAAGCCAAGAAAAGGTGTTTCAGAGTTCCTGGTCAGGGACCTCAGGGTGAGAGCACTGTCCTCAAACAGCCTTCTCAGCCAGACATGGACACTGAGGCTGGTAGGCCTGAAATCTGCTGGGGCTATAGCCAGGAACTTGATACCTGCGTGGCTGACCTGCAGCTAGCTCCCAGCAGCGGGTTATTCCCACCTCATTCCCACCAGCATAGGAAACTGCAACTTGCAACCTATGAAGATGAAAGCCAGGGCAGCGAGGAATGCAGAAGAAGGGCGATGGCTGGGCTGAGGAGCATAGAGGCGGCTCCAAGCCCCTCCCTGGTCTACCTTCTGTGCCATCCTACCCTATCTATCTGTCCAGAGATCACCTCGCCTGTATGCCCGTTCCTCTCTCTCTCCTCGGAGGAACAGATGGGAGCCAGAGGTCTGTGCTGGGCTGGCCTCGATTCTGGAGGAGACCCTAGGGGAGACCAGGCCTTGCTTCTGCCTCTCAGGTTTCTCTAGCAGGGTCGCTCCTTCCCACAAGTGTCAGGGGATGCTCAGGCGCCTCCATCCCACGCAGCCACCCAGGAATCCAGGGCTGCGGGAGCCGCAGAGGCCTGGAAGCCTCGCGCCCTTCCCCCGCGCCGGCCGTCGCCTCCCTGACCTCCCCTCCTCCATGGAAGGCTGCGAGCCGGAGCTGGGGTGGGGGCGGCGGCGCCTCGCGGACAGGGAAGGGAGCTGGGGAGCGGCGGGCAGGGCGTGTCGCCGCGGTCTCTCGACCCAGGCGAGGCGGGGGCTGGCTACGTGGTCCCCCAAACCCCCAACCTCATTTCCCGGGTCTGCGTCCATCTCGGGAACCCGGAGACCCTCGCTCAGACCTGAACCCCAAAGTGAGGGGCGAGGGCTGGAAGCCAGGGAGGGCAGCAAGCGCGCAGCGCCGTCTGGACCCTGCACCCGCTCTCTGCAGGGGAGACAGGTGTCTGTCTGTCGTCTCCGTCTGTCCGTCTGTCCGCACGTCCGTCTTCCTCTGCAGCCGCACCCCTCACCCCCCAGACTGCCCCGGGGATCTGGGCCCCACCGAGGCGACCCTTGCCCCGTCCCCCGCCCCGACCCCCGCGGCCCCGCCACCCGCGCCCAGGCCCGCAGCCTCCTGCCAGCCGATGCCGCAGTGCCAGCCCGTGCGCCCGCCCGCCCGCCCGCGCCCTCTCCTTCTCCTTCTCCCTCTCCCTCTCCCGCAGCCCCAGCCCCAGCCGCCGCGGTCCTCACCGCTCTGCTCGCCCAGGAACACCAGCTTGAATTTTCGCAGCGGGTTCCCGAAGTCTCCCCCTGCGGACATGGCGCTGGCAGCGGGGCCGGGAGCGGCGGGCGAGGCGCGGGCGGCGGCCGGCGACGCGGTGCTCTGCGGTGCGGTGCGGTGCGGTGCGCTGCGGAGCGGTGCGCTGCGGGGGCCGAGGATGCGGGCGGCTTGCGGCGCGTCCCGGGCTCCGCGGCGGCGCCGGCCGGGTGCGGCTCTGCGTGTCCGCGTCCGTGTCCGGCGGGCGAAGGGAGCGGGCGCGGGGCGAGCGGGGACGGGGACGGCGCGGGGACGGAGGAACCTCTCCCGCCCGCGCCCGTCTTCGCGGCGCCTGCGCGCTCCCCGGCCTCTGATGTCATGCGGGGCCCGCGGCGCTGCGGGCTCGGGGGCGCCCGCGAGGAGGGGAGGCGAGGGGAGCCGCGCCCAGGCTGGCTCTGCGGGGACCCCCGCTCCTCCCTCCCGCCGGGCCCGGAGCCCCGAGACTAGGGCTCCCCTTCCTCCGCACCCCGAGGGGAACGGGGGTGCGACCGTGAGAGTTGCGGGCACAGAGGCACCAGCCGCCGGGGTGGGGGCTCGATCCCTCCGCTACGCGTGTCTTGGGGTGTCAGGGGGTCCCCAAACGCCTTTCGAGGAGGTCCTCGAACCAACAACCCCTTGCCCCGGTCAGCCTCTCCGACTGTCCATCCAGACTGGCCCCCAGCCGTGCACTCCTTGGCACTTGGTCCCCGAAGATAACGGATCTCCCATCTCCCCTACGCCCCTTGGCACGAGTGTGGGGACTCCCGGACGTGCCCACCCCTCAAGCATTCCTAATGTCAGAGTTCTTGGCAGAGACGCCCATCTTCTTCTGCCGTCGAGATCCTGCTTGCGTGATGTGTGATTTTAATCTCACCTAAGGGCTGCACAAACAGCCGCTGCCCATTGGGCTCTCTTTCCTCCCCCTTCCTGCCCCTGACCAGGCAATTCTGTTCTCTGGTCTGAGACCAAGGATTTGCTTCTGTGTGGCTCGGTTGCTTCGCTTCCCGTTCTTTGCTTCTCTCAATCTGGCATATGACCGAGACCATCTGATCTTCCTCCTTCGCTTTCAGATTTAGTCAAATAGCAGGGTCCCTCACCAGGCCCGTCCATGCTGTTGCAAAGGGTCAGCTTTCCCTTTTGCTCAGAGCTGGGCCAACTTCTTGACACACTCACGTGTCTTGAACCTTTGGGCTGTTTCCAGATCTTGGCGATTGTAAATAGGGCTGCCGTGAGCATTGGTGTGCAGATATGCCTGAAATCCCCATATGCAGCTGTTCAAAAAAAAAATATTTGGGATTATTGCCCAAACATTTGAGGATAGCGGTGGTGGTATAGTGGTGAGCGTAGCTGCCTTCCAAACATTCGAGAACAAGTTATGAGTGTATTTCCGGACAGAGAGAATTTTAAGGAGCGACCTTCCCGTCGGGAGTGTTTCAGGGGTCTTTTGCCAGAGGTCCCCAACACTCCTAGCTTCCAAGGACATCTCTCAGGAGTGAGTGAGCACTGATTGAATGTTTGGATGAATGTATGCAGTTAAAACCAGAACCATTTTGTCTCTGAATCACCTTCTATTTGGAGCACAAAGATTATAGATCATCTGCCAGTACTCACATTTGGCGAAGGGTCACTCTCCAGACTTCCACCTCTATTCAGCTGTGGGACACTCCTTCAGGAGACCATGTCCAGCATGGAGCTGAGGGTAAGAGACTGTTAGCCACAGTCTTACCTGTCTCCGGGAAAAGGGCGGGTCAAGTCAGCCAAGCAGTGAGCATTCCTGCAAGCTGCCCCTCTTCCTGGCACTAGCATGGCCTCCCCACTTTGCACACACACCCCCACTTCGTTTATCCAGGTGCACAAAACATGGACCATCCGCCATCGTTTAGAGAAAACCTTGACATTCTTTGGGTCTGGTTCTATACCAGAAGAGTGCTGTGACAAGACTGTGTGTGTGTGTGTGTGTGTGTGTGTGTGTGTGTGTGTGTGTGTGTGTGTGTGTGTGTTTTGCAGGGTTGGAGGCAGGAAGACCTCAGGACCACTCTGGACTGTCTGTGGGCCAGGAAGCCTTTTCAGAATTCTGTCAAGACACTTCCACTTGAAAAGAGAAAGCCTTGTACACTGACTTTGAGCACAGAGACCAGGGCTGGAACAGGCTAAGACAGTACCTGGAGAATGTGGCCACAGTGCTGTGGAGATCGAGGACTTTGGTCCACTTCTCTCTCTCTCTTTCTCCATTCTTCTTTTTTTTTTTTTTTTTTGGTTTTTTGGGTCACACCCGGCAGCGCTCAGGGGTTACTCCTGGCTCCATGCTCAGAAATTGCTCCTGGCAGGCACAGGGAACCATATGGGGCACCGGGATTCGAACCGATGACCTTTTGTATGAAAGGCAAACACCTTACCTCCATGCTATCTCCCGGGCCCCCATTCTTCTTTTTTTAAAATAACTTGATTGATTGATTGATTGATTGATTGGGGTTTTTGGCCACACCCAACGGTGCTCAGGGGTTATTCCTGGTTCAGAAATTGCCCCTAGCAGGCTGGGGGACATATGGGATGCTGGCATTCGAACTGGGTCCTTCCTCAGTCAGCCTCATGCAAGGCAAACGCCCTACTCCTGTGCTATCTCTCTGGCCCTCTTTCTCCATCTTTGATGCCTGCTTGTCTCGCCTTAGCTGGGGGACTCTGCTCTACTCTAGTGAAGGCGATGTTTCTTTCTCTAGGTTGCAAAAACTGCAATCCCTGAGACACTTCGTTTGACAACCCAGATAGAGTTAAGTTTCTTTCTCAGAGCATCTTTGGGGTCCATTTTCTCAAATGAGTAGGAAACCTTGTTAAAGCTCTATAATATGTAAGTGATGTGGAAACCCTTTATCAGACATGCCGATAAACCCTTTATCAGGCCGCTGGAAAAACCCAACACTACAATGCATCTGAGCTGATGTGGCCCCTCGTGCCCCCCCCCCCCCCGCCAGCCTCCTTGGAAGGAGCAGAATCCCAATATTGCATTGAGTTTTAGTACATTGAGATATTTCCTTCAATATTTATCTTGTTTGCATCTATTAAACTTTACCTAAGGCATCAACTGTCTTCTCTCCAATGACTTGCAT
>PVKC010040422.1:0-12342 GCA_004027635.1 Crocidura indochinensis | reverse complement strand
GGAGAACACAAGTGGTAAGGCATTTGCCTTGCACTCAGCTAACCTAGGACGAACTGCTGTTTGATCCCCCAGCGTCCCATGTGGTCCCCCAAGCTAGAAGCGATTTCTGAGTGCATAGCCAGGAGTAACCCCTGAGTATCACCGGGTATGGTCCAAAAACAAACATACAAAAAGTGACCTTCATGGAGGCCCACTCTGGTGTTACTTTTTGATCCACTCCTAGGTGGGGAGATTATGAGGGCAAATCCCTATCTCTGGTATCTTTCTGATATCTTTATGGTCTCCACAACATTTCTGTGCAAAGCACCAGCCATCAATTTTCTCTGTGGAGATTTCATGACCGGTCTCAAGGCTCTGTGCAGACTGTCATCTCCAAGTGAGGGAGTGGCGGAGGCTGGTTCCACCAGCATTTCTGTAGGGTTTGGTTTAGGTGTTCAGACTGCACCATGAGCAGATGCATTAGCTTCAAACTATGGACTCAGCAGATGATCAGCCCAGCGAGTGAAAGCTCTGCGGGACTTATCTCAGAGCTGGTCCCAGACCAGAGTCACAGCATCTCTCTGTATTCACACTCCTGGGTACATCACACATTTGCCACAGACATGTGTACCCCACATGAATACATGCTCACATTCATGGACATAGGCATACAACAAACACATACATGTCTGTTGCATTAATTATTAAATATATAGTCCTAGTGATGGTGAATGGAGGGATGGTGAGGCCTTTCTCGGACCGGCTCGGTGCCTGCAGGTCTGAACATGCGGGTCTGAGGGTTCAAGATAACAGTGATGAAATGATCCACAGCAGTCAGATGAAGTTTCAGGAGAAATCCAGCTTTATTACAAGCTAACTGCCATGTGCATATCTCACATGGCTTCTAATCTAAGCAGCTTTCTTCCTGCTCCTTTGCATCCATCCTCTCTCTCATCTCTCCCTGCTGCATCCCCCTTGTTGAGTCTGTCTTTTACCCCATCCCCTTAGGCCACTCTTAATTACCAACTACAGACCCCCTCCCAATGGTGGGAGGGTCTCTTTTTCCAGGTGAGCTAGGCAAGAAGTTGGAGAGGGGGTAACACATGTCCACAGAAATACTGCACACACACATCTTTACACAGTTACATAGACACTTAGGCACTCAACTGTACTCCCACTTAAAATCATGTACCCCAAATGCCTAGACACAGACATACATGCATGTTCACTTATTGTTGGAGTAACTGGTTTTCAATCTATTCAGGATATTTCATTTTTTTTGTTTTTGTTTTGGGAGCATACCCAGCGGGGATCAGGAGTTACTTCTGGCTATCTGCTCATCTGGCAGGCATGGGGGACCATATGGGATGCTGGGATTTAAATCAGCTTTGGTCCTGGGTTGGCTGCTTGCAAGGCAAATGCCCTATCGCTGTGCTATCTCGATGGCCCTCAGAATATTTCTTCTCTGCATGTGCTTGTCCCACCTGGATGGGGCAAGCTAGACTGTCTGCCTGCTGGTACCCTTTGCCTGCTGGCAGAGAGCTTGTGGGAGAAGTTCCTATACCTGTTTTATCTCCCTAACATGTGTGGATTCCTTCCTGTGAATGCTTCCAGATTAGCATTCCCCAATCCCCCCAGGACAGGGACATGGGTCTTCCACTACAACTTGTACATTTAACAAGCTTCTATATACTAGTATATACATGCACTCATATATACATACATATATTCATGCACGCTCACATACACACATATGTATTCAAACACACACATACACAACTGTACAGTCACATAGACCCCACAGTCACTCTCACATACTCCATCTAGGCACACTCACATTTGAGCTCAGACATGTACACCCACACTCACATCCACTACACATATACACATTCACATCTATGTATACACTTA
The DNA here is from genome assembly GCA_004027635.1 of Crocidura indochinensis. Taxonomy (NCBI): domain Eukaryota; kingdom Metazoa; phylum Chordata; class Mammalia; order Eulipotyphla; family Soricidae; genus Crocidura; species Crocidura indochinensis. Next base: position 10,452 of record PVKC010040422.1, on the reverse strand, counting down.
CACAGAACTTAAGGTCTGAGGTCTGAGAACTTAAGGCCAGAATTTAAGGTCTGAGGTGAGTTCTCCTCACTGAACTGCAGCCCTGGTGTGGATCTGGAGACTTGGAATACTCATTGGTGTTTCTCCAATTTTCCAAATGACCGGATAGGAAGGAATATTGTCTGCACAGGGCACTGGAGTGCACAGAGCCTGTGGCAGTGTGGTGAGAACAGGCCATTCTGGGCTGGGGGTCTTTCTGAGGTCACTTGGCAGAGTTGACCAGAAAGAAGCTACCTGACAGCATCAAAGGAACATGGGAACTTCTAGAAAATGCCTTCCAAGCCCATCTTCACATATTTGATTAGGTTGATGACTGATCACCCCAATGTTTCTACCCCTAGTAGGAGAAAAAGACATCAAACAAGTCATTTGTTTGAGAGAGGAATTCCTAGGAAACAGCTTGTGAAAGAATTAGCACAAGGAACATTTGGGGGAAGCCTTCTGGCAAGCTGAACCCATCCAGAAATTACAGACTTAGCCTTAGACATGGGTTACAAATCCTCTGAGGGAGTCTAGACCAGACGTAGCTGTTATGTTCTTTCCCAGTTATTAAGCAATTACCCCACAGCTTTGGGCCAAAAGATGGGTCATTTGAGTCTCTAAAATGACAACTTCAGAGGACCAGAATGTGGATCAAGACACCTGATGACTGACTTAGGACAGGACTCCTCTCTGAAGTCTTGGTTCTCCACTGTGGGTGTGAATTCCTGGCTTTGCTTCTCTCCCTGATTTCCCCCATTCTCTGAGTGCTCTTCATTGGATGCATCTTTGGACTACAAATTGTGATTTTGCTGTCAGCAATGGTACTTTAATCTCAGATGCTTATTAGGAAATCTCTCTGCACTAACTGTGAATTTAGCTACCCACAGGGACTTGGATCAAGTGAATGGACTCCAAATGAGACTCATATGGTAGTGGTGGCCTTGCAAGGGGCTGACTGTGAGGAGCTGGGAGGCTGTAAATTCCACATCTCTCTACGCAGGAATTTAGCAATAATTAGGATGAACACCAATTGGTTCGAATGTATTCACTGTTCTTGGGGAAAGAGGAATGGTCAGAGCTCAGCTTTTTAGCAAAGATGCCAGAGAAGGGGGAGTAGCCTTTTTCAGTGAATTGGATTCATGGAGCTACTTTTCATGTTCTTTTTACTTTCCACACCCAACTTACTTGTCAGACCTAGGGCCTTCCTCCCTGAACCTCACATGCCCTCTAATATACAGTGGGGCCCAGCTCTGTCCCCCTGAGGTGATGAAGGCCATAGGAGCATGACCTGTTTCAGCCCCTCCTGAGTTCACAGTTGCAGGCTCAGTGGGCATCCTTGATCCTATGGCCTCAAGTCCTGTGTTGAAAGCTGAGGAGATGGCAGGGTGAAACCTACAGCCTGTCCAGTGAGACAGGGATAGAGAACAAGAGAGACAGAGAGACAGAGAAGGGGAGACAGCCTGCAGCCTGCACATGCCGCTCTCTCTGGGGTTTCTCAGGGGATGATTCCTAGAAGAGACTAGGAATACTCCGAGGGGATGTCAGTCAGTCCTTAGTCAGCATGTTCTGAGATGAATCTCACCATGTTCTACAGCGTTCATTTCCCAGAGGATCCAGGTAGACCCTTCTAGGATAGCTTGAGGAGAATCGAGGCTGGATGTTTTCACTAAAGATAAGAACTAGCAGCCTTGGTCACTGCTGTCCTCTCAAGAGTGAAGCTGTGGCATTGTCAGCTTCTGCCAATGGCAGAGAAACATGTGACATCTGTCTACTTTAGTGAGCACATGTGGAGTCTGAGGCTACTGCATAGGACAGACAGACACATGCGGATGGAAAAGCACCAGGCACCCAGCACAGATAGACACCACAGACAGACAGACACCACAGTCTTGGTATCTGCCAGAGATGTGGCCCACACCTGTGCCTTGGTTGTCTGTGTTGGCGAAAGAACACTGGACATCAGCTTCACAGACTCACAGGATGGAAAGTGACAACCAGAAAGTTCAGCATAGGCGTGTCAGTTAAGACCCGTCTCCTGGTTTTCTCAGAGGAGAGGGAGTGTCTTTCCAGAGACGGTTTCCCTCCCATTTTCCAGGTGCACAGGTGTGATTTAGGGGGGATCCAGAATGTTTTAGTGGGCACACAGGCATGTTTTAGGGGCATTCACAGAAGTGTCTTAGAAGACACACAGATGTGTTTTAGGGGGACTCTCAGACATGTCTTCCTGAAACCCCGTATGGTCACCCAGGTGTCCTGGCTGAGGTCCCATAGCACAGGTTCGGCATCACACCCCAACCTTATAGTAATGAGACCACAGTGCCAGTTTGTGCACCTGCTATTGCCACTGTCCTTTCACATGATTGTAGTTTCACAATGTTTAGAGAAGCACCCCAAGATCTTGTATCTGTCAAGTGCTAACAGCCTGAAGAAATAAAGCTCTCCTACAAGTGCTGGCAGATGGGCAGGAGAATGAGGTCTGGCAATAAATGGGGGCCCTTTTGAAAGATGGGGTGAGAGAGGATTAGCAAGGCTGCAGGGGAGAAGAGTAAGATAGTTCACTCAGGTGAGTAAGGCCTGTTAGGACCCTTTACTCTCCCTGCAGAGTGGGTGTCAAGGCATTCCAGAACATTCCCTGGGGCAGCTTGTCCAGTGAGACAGCAACAAAGGACAAGAGATACAGAGATGGAAAGACAGAGAGACGGAGAGGGGGAGACAGAGAGAAAGAGACAAGAAGGAGACAGAGTAGAGACAGAGAGAGAAATTGAGAGGGGGAGAGAGAGACAGAGCAAGCACTCCAGAGGTTGTGGGGAGGCTCTTGGAAACAGGCTGCCCATCTTCTGGACCACTGTGGCCTCAGCCCCGTCTGACACCATCCCCAGCATCACCATCCAGCCTGAAAGGACCCAACTCACCTTTGGCTAAGTCAGATATGGGCAAACCAGGAAGCTTCCACCCAGCACACACTTTCAACTGATTTTACAAGGGGATGTTTCTAACTCCACACATACACCCTCTGCCAGCGTCTGACCTAAGAACTCTGGGGCCATAAAACATCTCTGGGTTTCCATGAGCCTAGACACAAACTTGAGCTCAAGTACTCTGGGTGTGTGGATCAGAGGATTGGGGGATCTCACTCTCCTTGGTGTGAACAAACCCAGAGTGTGACCCAAGTCTTGTGCAGGTCTAAATGACTCACCCCCATGATTCCTGAACCAAAAGCCTGAACAACAACTGGCATGCTACAGCACAAGACTAGGTTGGGGGGGTCAGGAGATAAACAGTGGTGAGGGGTCAGGACTATCATGCACTGACCCAGCCCCCCTGTGGTCCTCCAATCACCCTTGGTGCATCCCTGAACAACCCTAGTACTTAACACCTTCAGAGCACTTGTAGGTGGAGTTCATATTATCTCTGGCACCCCAGAGTTCAAGAAGACCTTGAGCTGGGAATTGAACCACTGACCTGTTTGACCAAGAATTACTCCTGAGAACATGCAGGAGGGGGCAAAAATATGGTTGACAGAGAAAGAGCCAGTGAGGAGAGATAGGACAAGCAATACCATTATAACTAAAGAAAGAGCCAAGGGCTGCAGATGCTGCAATTGCTCTAAGGAAAGAGCCCAGGCCAACGCAGCAAGGAGTATTGGGTCAGATTTAGAAGACTGAGCCCAGCTCGAATGCCTTGTGCTCCTCCATCCTCACGACTCAGTTCCTCGCTTTCATAATCTCTCGACGAGCTAGTGCTCCCGTTAAAACACCAAGTCATAGGCTCTATGAGACAACAGTCAATCTTGTGACACTTCCAGGAGAAACAGGAGGAGTTCTCAGAAATGGCTGCACTCTGACCCGACCTGACCAAAGACCAAGAGTGGCCTGACCACCTGCACTTGGAGCACAGAATAATTTCCCTGGAGGGACTTTGCATGTGAGGCTCATTGGCTCTTCAGAAAATGCACAGAATGGAGCGGAGTCTGAATGGGCTCCCTTTTATCTCCTGGTGATAAAAGAAGTGGAGTTTTGACCAGCTGATGGAAAAATTACCTCTTATTATTTCTAAAATCAATAATGGTATAATTAGATTTCGCAAATGGAATTGAAAAAATCCTTTGGGATCATAGGGACTATTTCCTGTGTTTCATCTATGAGGATTTCCTGAAGTGAAGGTCCAAGGATTGGTATCACAGGAGGTGCCCTTCTTGCCCAGCTGCCCGGAGGGCCTCAGACAAGGCCACCCAGATCTGCATGTGCCCAGGCCCTGCAGAAAGGGCTTCCGAAGGCCAGGCCAGTCCCTCCTAGGGTCCTGGCTGCATCCGCACAGGATGCTTTGCTTAGCAGCAGATACCGACAGTCCCGGGGATAAGGTCATACTGGCCTGTGGTTTCTGCTTCACCACCAGGCCAGGGAGATCCAGAGGAAATGCCAGGTGGTGCTTCATAGTATCTATTCATCCCCAGTCCTACACCGCATAGCCAGGAAACACCAGGGAAACATGGAAGGGGGCTGGCTGTTCTTGTAGGACTTAAACAATGTCATTCCCTGTGGTGCCCCATGATCCCTCATGTTCCCTCATTACCCCCTTGATTCTTATGATCCTAGTGATTTCTATTTCCATGATCCCTTATTACCCTCCTGATCTCCACTATTCTCCATGACCCTCATGATCCCCATGATTACTCATGACCCCCTAGCCCCATGATCCTTATGATGGCCCTCGTGAGTCTCCAAGGTCTCCCATGATCCCCCACAATCCCCATGACTCCTATAATCCACCTTATCCTCATGATTCCAATGAGTATCCATGACCCCCATGACTCCCCAAACTCCACAATTCCCCTGATCCTCATGTTCCCCTATGATCTCCAGTGATCTCCCATGATCCACTGATCTCCTATGATCTCCATGATTCCCTGGATCTTCCATGATTCCTGTGAACTTCATGATCCCTCATGAGGTCTCCCATAATATAATCCCACATAATCCCCACTTGTCCCCATGATTCCTCAGATTCCCCTGTGATCCCCCATGACACAGTGCACAGAAACTATCTCCCTTCACCGCTGATGAACAGACTTGTGGACACACCTGGGTCCCCTCTTTGCCTCATATGTTTCTGGATAGCAGCCCCATTCTGCACTCTGAGCACTGTTGCTGATGCTGGGGACCCTTGTTGTATCCTGTATTTTCACCGTCTCCTCCTGAAAGGAATAGAAGTGTCCATTGAAAGAGACACGAGGCTCCAGAGAGGCTGGCATGGGGACTGCAGAGTCCCAGGACAATGTTCCTGCGCCTGGTCTGTGTGTGGGTCCAGGACTCCACACTGGGATTGGGACAGTCCCAGATCACAGCTGGCATCACCCCCAGAATTAATGTTTGCAGCAGGAGGCACATGTGTGTAGGGGCCAGTAGGGATGCTCAACCTAGGTGTGCTTTCCTGATGCCCATCCCTGCTCTGACATGGTCTGCTGGTATGGGGGAACATAAAGGGCCTGTAACTGAAGTGCCCCCCCTCCCCTAGGTCAAGAGTCAGCACTGAGCAGAGCTCAGCAATGCTGCCTTGGGGGACTGAGCCTAAGCTCCAATACCTCCCTTCCCAGCAGGAGGCAGCGAGTCCAGGTATGCCTGGACAGCCCAGCCCGGCCCACCGTGTGCCTGCTCCGCTTCATCTCAGTCCTCCCCTGCATGCCTGAAATAGCTTCCTGTGGGTGCCAGAGAGCTCAGAGCTCGGAGGCCCACGGTCGGCTCCCACAGGCCTATGTACAAGGAGCTATTTCTAGAAAGTGAGTGCACTGGGGAACAAAGAAGGTTCTAATTAAATCTTCACTCTCATGGCCAGCGGACGTTCCAGTGCAAGTGCAGAAGCATCCCCGGTTCTCACTGTCTCCTGCTGCATTGGTTTGTGCTTAACCAAACTGAGGGACTCGACAGCCTGTGACTTAATAAGATGGATTGGGAAACAAGGTTCGACTCCATTCCTCCCTCTCCCTTTTGAAGTTCTAGGACAATCAAAAATGTGCTTATAAAAACGATCGTTTGGCTTGGAGTTTTGGCCTGTTCCTACTAAAAAAGTGAATTAATCTTAATAATGGCAAAGAAATCATATATAGAACAGTTCTCAGATGGGTAATTGCTCAAGTACAGTGGTTTTCATTAAAAAGTTAACATTTATCTTATCCCGGTAATTATCTTATTGCTGTAAATTGGAGACATGTCCCCTTGCTCCATGGGAAGAGCCTCAGAGTTTCCACTGGGCCCAGATGTGACTGAAACTTACCCATGGGAATCAAAGGAACTCATTATAAATAGGCTTTCAGGGTGCAAACACTCACTTGATATTGTTTCCTGCCTGAAACTCTGAGTTAGAGAAATATCCAGTTTATGGCGCCTTTGATGGATAGGCCTCAACAAGGTGGTCAGGCTGGGGAGCTGCCCACTGAGCCTGTGGCCTGCTGTGTAGAACAAACACCCCATACTGAGCTTCCTCCATTCCTGGCATAGCTGTGGGTGTATTTGAACAGGTTCACTGGGAATCTGGGGGGGTCTGACACCCCCATTCTCTGGCTGTCCATCCTCTCAGCTCCTTCCTTTGTGCCTTGTGTATGCAAGAGCAAACACAGATGCATGCAGGTGCACACATGTGCATGTATGACGGGGCAGGTTTTACTGTGTCTGGGCTCACACACATTAAAGTGGACATGCACATTTCACATATTTTCAGGACCCCAGTGCATGCATGTACACATGTGAGTCTGTGCACACATATGGCTGCGGGAGTTTGTCCACATGGGTATTACATAATTGAAGGCATGCCATACATGCGTATCACATGTGTGCATGCAATTATTGCAGTGCAGGAATGTTTATACATGACCATCACCTGTATGCATGTGCATTGTGACAACACATGTGAATATGTGCAGTTGTTTACACACATGTCACATGCATGCATTACAGCAGTGCAGGTATGCTTATACACACCACTTGTATGAATGTGCACAGTGGTCATACATGTGTGTGCATATATGATTGTGTGCTTATGCACCTTTATCACCCGTGTATACTGAACTATGGCAGTATAGATCTGTGTGTATATGTGCAGCTATGTTTAAACATGTGCATCGCATGTGCATTGCAGCAGTGCAGGCCTATTTATATGTGTGAATCACATGAACATTTGCAGGTATTTGTGCTTGCCCTGTGTCTGTGGCTACCATAACCTCAGGAGGCCTCTGACCCCCGGGCTTCTCCCCCTGATCGTGCCACCAGTGGGGAGGTGAGCAAGACTGTCCTTGTCCCTTCCCGCACCTTTCCTGGCCTCCATTCCTGGGACACACCTACTGTGTCCATGCTGCTGTGCTTGAAGAGCGCTGCTGCCCTTTGCTCAGCACCCGCTGGACCCTAAGGCTGAACCCTGTCTCAGCAGTGTGGACCACAGCAGTGATGGTTGTGGTGGTGGCAGGGGTAGGTGACAATGACAGTGAAGGTGCTGATAGGATCGGGTGAGACAGTGATGGTGACAGTCATTGTGTGTTGGTTGGTGAGGATAGTGCTGGGGATGGTGGTGGTGGTGGTGATGACAGTGATGAAGATGATAATGAAGAAGATGATTAAGATGATGGCGAGGGAATGAAGATGACGATGAAGATGATGGTGGGAGTGGTGATGAAAATGATGATGGTCGCAGTGATGAAGGTGATGGAGGTGATGAAGGTGATGGAGGTGATGAAGGTGATGAGGATGATGGTGGGAGTGGTAATGATGGGGATGATGAGAATGGAAATGAAAATGATGGTGGGAATGATGGTGGTGGCAGTGATGAAGATGGTGCTGGAGATGGTGAGAGTGATGATGATGAAGATGAGAAGATTACTATGGTGGCAATGACAATGAAGGTGATAGTGATGAAGATGATGAGGATGATGGCACCATCAGGCCCCTCCCATACTGGAAGGGACTCCAAGCATTGATTGTGAAACAAAACAACTCAAAAATGTTACCCTTTTGCTGAGACAAACACACACATGTATATTTGGAAACATAGGAATGAATGTCCTGCTCCACTGTGCCCTGCAAGCAGGGCTGCCAGACTGCCCAGTAGAATAAACACCTGTAACACTTTGAAGCTTGGTGCTCTGGTACAAGGGAAGAAAGAAAAGGAGAAACTGTACCCCCAGTGCTACTTGTCTGTGCAGAGATCCAGAGCTACACACTGAGGGGGGGCACACAGTGAAAGCTTCCAACATGGCAAAGCACAGGCTCCCCAAATCTGGGAATTCCCAGGAATTCCGGGTATCTCTCCCCAAGGCTCCATATCCACTTAACCCTACATCTGTATCAGGCTTAGGTGTGTTTATTGTGTCTCTGCTGAGTGAGAATGAGGTCTCACTAGAGGAGAGGGACTCAGCTGGGTGAAAGAGGGGTGGTGGGCTTGTAGAAGGATGCAGACAAGTGCCTGAGAGAGAGGGAGGGATGGAAAGAAATATGGAGAGAGAGAGAGAGAGGGAGAAAAGATAAGGAGAAAGTATGCTGTAGACACAGCTGAGGCAGAGGGTGGTGGGGAAAATGAGACACTGGTGTCTGAAATTGAGCACAGTGAAGGTACATGGGGACATTGAATGACTGAATTGCAAACAGCAGCAGCTTATATTCACTGCATCTCCCCACGATTCAATGAACCACCAAAGATGAGAGCCCTGTGCCCTTAGGAGGGCCCCTTCTGGACAGGCCCTGGTGATATCTGGTCCTAGAACAACTGCTGTGAGCTGAGCCAGGAGGACTGGACTCAGGGAAACCGATAAGGCAGGAAATCAACTCGAATTTCATTGGTCCAGAGCTTCAAGGAAACCAGGTCACGCCTAGACTTTGATCCTCTACACATTCCCATCCCTATTCTGTGAGGCTCTCAGACCCCTGAGGCCTATTTGGGGTCCTGACAGATCTGATACCCTAACTTTGGACCGTTTCATGCCTCCCCAAAAGGCACTTCCTAATGTGGATGGGGAATCCCCTTTTCTCTCATGCTTGCAGCATCTCCACCCAATCTCTCCACTTCCCCTTACAAAATTGATATCAAACCTCAATTCCCTTCCACCTCCAGAACCATTTTAAGGGATGGAGGACTGAGAGCTGAGTTTTACACAGACAAACACAGTATTTTATGATATTTTATTTTTTGAGGCTGGGGATCATCTTCCAAACAACCCTTGCTGAAGGCTTGCACTCCATCCAGACTGGGAGATGCTGAGAGACACTTCTTTTCATGCTGAGTGACAGAGAGAGAGTCCAAGACAGAAAGAAGCATGAGTGTCAGGGGAGTCATTCCTGTCAGGAGACATGTCTCCCGGCTGGCATTAGACCTGTTCTGATGTTAACGCAAAGGCAGCACCATTACAATGTCACCGCGCTTTTCTTCCCTTGCTTTTGTCACTTCCAATTAAGACACTTAATGTGACTAGCTCCCACCATGCGTCCCTCCCCCATACTCACTCACCGTGCTCCCCATGTACCCGCCTCTCAGGACCCTGCTCTCTTCCCTAACGGTGCTCCACAGTGATCTATTGAGAGAGGAACCTTCCCTGTGTCGCCAGAGATGAGAAGTGAGATCCCTGAAATGACATGCTTCCATCTTTGGGTCTTTAATATGAAACAGATGAAGAGCACATGTTGCATATATATGTGATATGCCTGGGGAAGAGCTGTTTATCTTAGGAAAAAAATTTTTTTTCAAATATAATTTGCCACTCTAACCATTTATGAATAAGGGTTGATGGAGAGAAAGGGTCTGTGGGACACAAAGGCCTTTCCACTCTTGAAAGGGGGCAGGAAGGAGTCAGTGCCATGGCGCTTGGAGCATTACAGGGCCATTTTGCCTGCAGGGAGCATGGGCCTCCAGTTCCCCATAATTGCTGTTTTTATTTTTTTAATTTTGGGGGCCACACCTGGTGGTACTCAGGAGTTACTCCTGGCTCTGTGCTCAAGAATCACTCCTGGTGGGCTCAGGGGACCCTATGATATGCTGGAGATCAAACCTACCCACTATGCTATCATCTGGCCCTGTTGCTGTTCTTTAAAACTTAGAGTTGGGGGCCGGGTGGTGGCGCTGGAGGTGAGGTGCCTGCCTTGCCTGTGCTAACCTAGGATGGACCGCGGTTCCATCCCCCGGTTCCCCATATGGTCCCCGTGCCTGCCAGGAGCGACTTCTTAGCGAATAACCAGGAGTAACCCCTGAGCGTCACTGGGTGTGGCCCAAAAACAAACAAAAAAAAAAAACCAAAAAAACCCCCCAAAAATTTAGAGTTGGGGGGCTGGAGTAGTAGCACATCACATAAAGCCAACCCAGGTTTGAACCCTGCATCTCATAGGGTTCTCTGAGCCTGCAGGAATAATTTCTGAGTGCAGAGTCAGGAGTACCTGCTGAGCACTGCTAAGTGTGCTC
>PVKC010040421.1:0-13132 GCA_004027635.1 Crocidura indochinensis | reverse complement strand
TTTTTTCTTTTTTTTATTAATAATTTTTATTTTGAGCAAAGTGGGTTACATATCTTTCACAGTAATATTCTAAGTACATATTAATATTGAATCAGGGGAATTCCCACCACCAAAGTTGTCCTCCCCTCACCCCTAATTTTTGCATGTAAAGAAAGCTCTTGTTGACAATAATATTTTAGGTACATGATAACTTAATATCAGGGGGATTCCCTTCAGCAAATGTTTTTATCTAATCATCAAGTCTCCCACCATTAACTTTTGTAAGACTATAAGGAAATCTGTGGCATCTAGGATTATTGAATTCTCACAGTGAGATCAAATTCTTTACATAGTGCACTTCTTGATATACAGACAGTAGAATTAACGATAGCCACTTGTTGACAACTTTATTCTTTGGAAAACATACACATATTCATCAATTCATTTGATTTTCACAACCACCCACCTGAGGCAAACAGAGAAAACAATATTGCTAACATATTCAGTAGAGGAATAAAATGTCAGAAAAATGACTGGATTGTTCAAGACATAAGTAACTGACAATTTTAGAAACTGAATTCAATGTTCTTGCTATTGACTCACATTATTTTCCTCTCAGGTATCTTGGAAAAGTTCTTGATTATCTTCTATGATGTCAATAATAGAAATAGTGAACATTTATCGAACACTCTGGCTCTAAGCACTATGTGTAGATGAACTCATTCAATCTTACAGCTACTCCCATGAGATTGGGAATTGTTTTATCCATATTCGAAATCATAGAAGTTAATTTCACACCATTAGAAAATAGCAGAGCTAGCATATTAATTCAGATCATATGAGTTAGAGCTAATATTTTTAATTATCATATTATGATAAAATAGTATTGTAATAACTTGAATCATCTAATATCTCTAGATCCATTATAAAATTGACAGTCAAGAATGATTAAAACACTTCTATAATTTATATTTAATTTAATTTATATTTTTTGAATTTTATCTGAATATTGCATTCAGGCTTTAATCTAAAACTTCAACATTAGTTATAAAATCTAGAAATCAGTTTGATTCTAATGTGGGAAGAAAAAAATTTTTTCCCATGGCCATGTGCTCTGAACCTTAGATAGTTATTTGAAAAAGCAAATTTTTACATTTTTAAATTTATTTTAAAAATAACATGCTTATGTCAATACAGCTCTATTCCTTCCAGTCACTGATCTTCCCAAAAACATATTTTACTTATATAAAAATGGAAACTTGGGACTGGAGACATAGTATGAAGTTTCAGGTACCTCCTTTCTGTATATTCAAGCCTATGTCTTCTCTCAGCACCACATGGTCCTCAAGCACTGATAAGTGAAAATCAGAAAGTCCTTGAACACCGCAGGGGTAGCCCCAGTAATCCCTAATACTGCAACAACACAAGTAGGATGACAGTCTCAGGCCCTCAAAGTAAGCTGCTGCCCTGATTGGCTGAAAATTTACAGGAGGGTCCCTGGTTGAGCACCACTAGGAAAACCTCCAAATAATAAAACACATAAACAATGTAATCAAATTGTTATAACAATAAAAAATAAACAATTGTATTAAATAAAAATAAGTCATTGCAATAAAATTGTTCCTTACTAAGTAGAAACTTTAACAAGATGATCTTGCAAGCCCATATGACCTCTTGATAATAGAACCTCGTGTATCTTTGTATAATTAAATACAAGATTTCTTTATGTTGTTGGTATCCTCTTATAGACTGGCAAAAACAATGTTCAAAGTGATGGAGGGCATTAATGTTTTTTGATGGCACCAATTTAAATTAGGACTTTAACATTAATTTCAAGTATAGGTACCATTAGAAAAATATAGCAAAAATAGTTCAGCTTTTATGACATTTGGATATATTTTTTATTCCAGAGACCAGGCAGAGAGAGATGTGTGATAGAGTACTGAGCTGACCATCAAAAACCCTAAGTAAGGACTTCCTTTGCATTGCTTGTGACCTTGAACAGTTTCACTCTCAGGGTTATTTCTTCATCTGTAAAATAATAAGCCCAGAATAAGGTAATCTTGCAGGCCTGTTTAGCTTTAAATTCTACATTTAAAGTTGTGCTGATAGTCAGATTTGAAGATAAGAATACAGATGAGAAAAATACTCTATTTCTTTTGTAATTTATATGCTATTTTGTGCTGCAGAGTTGTGAATACATTTGACATAAGGTGAAATGAATAGATATTAGTGTTACTATATAAAAAGTCTTTTATATTTCCTAGAAATTGGGAAGGTGGCAAGGAAGACAAATCAAAACACCTCGTAACCTCCTATTTTTAGAGGTCCTGACTTTCTTTAAAAAGAAAAAGAGAAAAAAGACAGCAAAAAATAATAAACTGGCTATCCCAATACTTGACTTGGAAGTATGTTTTTATTTTACTTAAAGACAAACTTTTTTGATAGATAAAATATACTTAAGTCTAATGATTTTATAATTTTAAGTGATTTATTTAACATAATATACCTTGGGTGAAATTTCACCATCTGCCAATACAGGAATAAAGAGAGTCATTTCCCAAATAAATTCATTTTTATTATTATTACCTAGGATAATAATGCACAAATAATGTGCAATGAAATGAGTAGGATCCAAAGATGCCTTCTGTGACATCAACACCAGCCTTCCCCTGAGATCTTTGTATCCTATCAACACACTTGAGTGCATTATTTTCCCTTAGGGTCATGAAACCTATTTGCTGCCAAGATTCTTGGCACTCCTGTTCTATTTCTTAAGTTTTGGGATTGCAATCATAACTTTCCTAATCAGAAAGCCTCAGGTTTCACAGCTTTGCTTCGGTTTTTGTTATTCATGACTCTTGAATCTAACATCCTTGAATCTTACCTGGAAACATACTATCAAAAGTAGTATCTAATGTCTCCCTATTATAATTACATAATAAAGGAAAAATAGCATAATGAGTATTATTAAAACAACTATATAATATCTTAATTTTATATCGATGTGTTAATGATTCCCACACCTAAAACAATAACAAAAATTCCAAGTTTGAAAAGTAGATGAGTCAAACAACTCACTAGTTCAAATTGTATGTTGGCTATAGTAATTTTATGCACAGATTATTTTCTATTTACCCAAAATCTGACTTAATATTTTACAGTAGGAGATATAATCCCAGGAAGCCAATGTCTGAGGAGTCTTGACACTCATTTCTAATATATATTTTTGCCAACTAAATTAAAGATAGCAGTGCTGTAGGTATCACCAGAGGAATGCCCACATTATATTATGTTATGTTCTGTGGGACTATATATTGTTGGACATCAAACTGGGATTCAGTACACAAAAGGCATATGCCATAATATCTGCACAGTTTTCCCAGTCCAAAGCTTGACCAACTTTTATGACTAAATGAAAGAAGATGAAAACAAATGCCGCTTCATTTATAAAATAATAAATTTTGGATTCAGGATTTCAATTCTTGTTCTAGTTATGACTGAGGTTTTATATTTTATTTCAACTTCTAATTTGTTACATCTTGTGTCTATAAAGAAAAGATAAGCTTCAGATAAAAAGATAGTTCAATGGCAGTAGTCTACTAACCACCCTAAGAGTTCCCCTAGCTGAAAAGCAGTTGTACAATAATGTGCCAGATTAAATGCTGTAAAATTAGAGGAGGGAGAGGTGAAGAAGCCGAGATGAAGTACTATGGTCTGTGGAGGTTGACTATAGTGGCACTGTGAATGCTGGGAAATCTGTGAATTGCAAAGCACCCACATTATTTTTAGATTTTCCGATTCCAAACACATGAGGTCATTGAAGCTGGTCCATGCCCAACTGACTCCCAGGTAAAAAAATGTGAGACATGCTTTTATGGTCACAGAAAGGGAAGTCTATTTCAAGTTCCTGAAGAAGCATCTGGCCCTACATGACACCCAACAAAGAAAACAGATGGTACTGCTTCCCAAAATGCCATGTCAAGGGCATATATATTTAGTTACAAAATGAATTGGGCCAAAAAGAAAAAGGAAGAACAGTAAAAACAGAAGAGCTTTTGCCCAAACCTAAGAACAGAAGATAAAGGGGGGGGGGGGCAATGTGAATACCAGGAAAATAATAAAATAAGCACTTGATTTTTAAAAAGGAAAGATGGGTAAAGAATTATTAATAAATTATAATTGAAAATTTCCCAAAGTTGAAGATTTAGTCATGTACTTGGATTCAAAAAGCTAAAGGATACCAGTAAAATAAACCCCCATTAAAAATAAAACTCCAAGATGCATTGTAATTAAAATAACACAAGCCAAAGCCAGAGATAGAATCATAAGAGCAAACAGATTAAAGAAGGAATTTACATACAAATAATCTTCCATAAAATTCACAGCAGATTTACTAAATGAAGCTTTACAGATCAGAAGAAAATGGTGAAATATAGCGAACAAAATAAATGAAATAAACATCTCAACAAGATGCTTTGTTTTGTCTAGCTAGGTTATCATCTATGTCAGGGAATGACAAAACTTGAATAAGCAGCAGGTCAAGAAATTGAAATCAATTTTGCAAGAAGCATTAAATGACTCTCTCTAAAAAGCAAAGCTAGCATCCCAAGCATTCATGATATATTCACATTAATGACAATAAATTTCTTGATCTCAGCCTAAGAGATCGTATAGGAGGCCTTATATGAGAGCAACCTTGATTCAATTCCCCACATTCCACATAGTCTGCTGAGCATTGTTAGGGGTAACCCCTGAGTACATAGCCAGAAATAATCCCTGACTACTGGCAGATATGGCAAAAAAAATTCCTTTATCTCATTAATCTTGTTAACATCAATGCAACAATTAAGTGTCACAGAGTGGCAGAATGGATATGAACACTAAGCACAACTCTGGTGTGTATAAGAGACGTTTTATTAATTTATTATTTATTAATTATTAATAGACAAGATGAAAGGTTTAAAATAAAAAGCTAGAAACTGTCTTTATATAAACTATCACCTAAAATTTATCAAAATGGCCATACTTATATCAAACATTATAGATGTGCATTTTCAAAAGATTATAAGGGACAAAAATGGTCATTATGGCATCTATACATCAAGTGCATCTTGCACTGAATCACGTATATGGAGCTATTATGGTGGCACATTAAATTGACAAAGCAAGAGATCTACTAAAATGTCCTAGGGAAGATGCTAACAACACCACAATAGTAGAAGGAGGCTGTAACACTTCTTTCTTATAATAGATAGATCAACTAAATAAAAAATCAATAAGAAATAAAGCGTTGAACTTAAAGAAATGAAAGAAATGACATTACCAGATTTATATAAGGCTCTCCATTTGCTCCAACCCCACAAAAATGAATACACATTCTTTTCCACTACACAATAAACATGATCTAATATAGGCCACATGCTAAGACATATAACATGTATCCACAAAATCAAAAAATATGAATTAACATCAAAAAGCTTCTCAAACCATGATATGATGCTTTGACAGTTTAAATTAACCAGTAAACACAAAGTAGGGGAAAATTCTAATGCTTGGAAATTAAAATTATTACTGAATAAGTAGTGGGTTATATAGAAAATAAAGGGGGAAATTCAGTTTTCTGGGAAACAATGAAATTGAAGAGAGAAATAAAAATCTTATTCACAGTAAGTCAAGTACCTGATAATCATCTAAGAAAAAGAGATAAAAATTATATACAGGGGCCAGAGAGGTAGATCAGCCATAAGGCATTTGCCTTGCACGCAGCTGACCTAGGATGGACTTGTGGTTCTATCCCCCTGGTGGCCCATATGGCCCGCCAGCCAGGAGCGATTTCTGAGAGCATAGCCAGGAGTAACCCTGAGCAACACAGGGTGTGGTCCAAAATTAAAAAAATATTATACAAAGAAAACTATGTAATTATCAAAGGAACCAGAGGAAAAAACAAGGGTTTAAGTTGCATGCTTTCCATTCAGAACAGAAGAATTAACATTGTCAACATAAAAACCTACCCAAAAGCTGAAGCTACAGTACAGCTGGAAGAGCACTTGTCTTGAACACCCATGAGACCTCTTATTGGTATCCTGAGTACCAATACCTGAGTACCCTGGTACTCAGGGTACCAATAGGAGTAATATCTGAGTGAAGAACCAGAAGTAGACCCTGTTTGTGGCCCCAAAACTAAAACAAAATCACCCAAAGCACTAGAAGGCATTCAAAGCATTCCCCACAAAATATCTATGACATTTTTCAAACATAGACAAAATGCTGTCAAAATTTATACTCTGCAATGTCAACTGATGGAGAGATGGAACCAGAAAACACAATACACCACCCGGTCTTCGACACAGTATCTGTACAGAAACCAGGATCTATAACTACAGAATTACAGCCACAACTATGAGACTAAAGAGCTGACCACCGAAACTAGGAGGTTGGACAAAAGAGTATGCCTGGGCCCTTGAGTTGGTCTTAGGCCAAAGTGCTTTTGGGGTAAGTTCTCCCTGTTTTTCAGGCCAAAGGTATTTATTTCCAATTTCTTCCATATTTTGCTGTGCCTATACAAATGACAATTGACACACACACACATTTTTAATGTATTTTCCATCACTAGAGAAAAAAAAAAAACGGGAGCACACTAAAGCCTTCAGCTATAGCATTAATGACTTTATCAGTGATATAAAAAGTTTTACAAATATAACTGCTAATGAACTCTCTATCCTGCTTCCATTTTTCTAATTCTCTGTTCTCTTTCTATTTCTTAATAATTTTGCTTTCTGTCATCCGAAACAAATGTATTATGATCAGTTATGTCAACAATGTGATCCATTTCCTTTAAATAAATAATTTTAAAAAATACATCAATTAACATTGGTGATGGGAATGTTGCACTGGTGAAGGGGGTGTTCTTTATCTGACTGAAACCCAAATACAATTATATTGATAATCAAGGTGTTTATAATAAAGATATTAATAAAAATAGTATGGTAATAATATCCAGATACAGTAGAGATGAGAGCCATGAAAACCAGTTTACAAATAGCAAGGAAAGTGTAGCTGGGCAGAGAAGGGACCACTATGACAGTTATAGTTAGAAATGATTATTTTGGGGGCCCGGAAGATAACATGGAGGTAAGGCATTTTGCCTTTCATGCAAAAGGTCATCGGTTCGAATCCCGGTGCCCCATATGGTCCCCCGGGCCTGCCAGGAGCAATTTCTGAGCATGGAGCCAGGAGTAACCCCTGAGCACTGCCGGGTGTGACCCAAAAACAAAAACAACAACAACAACAAAAAAAGAAATGATTACTTTGGACAAGAATTGGGCACTGAAAGGAAATGAAATGATATGCACAATACCCCATCAGTAACTATATTACAAACCACAGTATCTAAATGGGAAAAAAAGAAAAAGTGAGAGGGCTAGGGAAGACAGTCAGAAAGAAAAGGAAAAAAAAAAGAAAAATGTCTGCTACCAAGGCAAGCAGGGGAGAGGGCAGGGTGGCAGACCCGAGAGAACCTGAGGACATTGGTGGCAGAAAATGTGCACTGGTGAAGGGTGTTGTGCACTGTATGATTGAAACACAATCATGAACAACTTTATAATTGTGATAAAAACCCACAACTGTCTTATGAACAATTTTGTAAACCTTGGTTTTTAAATAAAATAATTTTTAAAATTAAAATAAATAAATAAATTATACTGAGTAATAACCTTCCCCTGAAGAAACAAAATAGTCATGGGTGGAGATTGTATATAGTAAGTTAAGACTATGTGGTCCCGGAATAAAAAGAGATACTCAGACAAAGAACATAGACTTGACTTACCAGAGAAATACCCTCAGGTATATGGACAGCTAATTTCTAATAAAATTTCTAGGTGCATGAATTAGAGCAAGAAAAAGGAAAGCCTCTGGTTAGCCACATGCGAAATATAAGCTACAATTAATAAACATAAATTAATAGTTATTCATATAGACCATAAATTCAGAGAAAATCTTAGTTGCTAGATTGCATGTTACATTTTATTCATTGATCATCAAAGATAACTTTTCACTATTAATAGTCTACTCTTTAAAGTTCCTAAGATTTGTAACTTATCAATATCACGAATCAGCATGCTTAAAAGGGAAATTTTTGATGGTCTGAATAATAATAATAATGATAAAAAGACAGGATGCATGTTTTTGCATGTAACTAACCAAATAGGGACTCCTATCTGTCAGAATTGATCACTGAGTGCAGTGGGTGTGGCCTATTCTCCCTCTCCCGGCCAAAAAGAGTCTTTTCTGAAACCATTCTATGTAAATTCCAAAATGCATTTAACAAATCAGTTAATCTGTTCTCTTTCTATTTCTTAATAATTTTGCTATATATTTTCTAGTCATTCTTTTTCATTAAATATATCTGTTTAAAACTATGTTTTGGAGGCTCCCAATGAGTATACATCATGTATAAGGACAATATATATATTATATGTATATATAAAACTATCCATACAGATAATTTTGTTTATGAGAACTTTGCCCTTTTTGTGTGGTTTTGAGGCCATAACCGGCAATGATCAGTGGTTGCTCCTATATTCTGGACATAGAAGAGAGGCTGTTAAAGACCTTACATAAAAATGATGCAAATTGATCACACTGACTACTGAGATGATCTTTTCCTTAAACCTAGAGGTATAATTACACCTTCGCATTGTAAAGTTACTCACTTGAGATAGCCAATGAGATTATAAACATTTTTTTAGAAAAATTGCTGCTGTCAATTGTATTTTCCTATGTGAATTTTGAACTAAATTTTACAAGACAGGCACTTTAACCAACTAAGTTATGGAGCCAAACAGAACTAAATTTAAATACATTCTAAAATGTTCCTAAATGATCTTTATTTAAAAAGCAAAAAAAAAAAAAAAACACATTTCAAGTATAATCTAAGAAATTAAGCATCAAGATTATAACTAAAATAAATCTACAAACTTAGTAGAGCAAGTGAGTTGATATGATTATTCACAACTTTATGCTTGACTCAATTTGTTAATTAGTGCTACTTTGCTCACTCATGCTAGTCCACAACATACTATTTATTGATGAAGAAAAAGTGATCAATCTAATTGTTTCCATTCTTTTTCTTCCAGGAATTAAGAGTAATAATTTTATTATTTTAATAGGATAGCAATATTTTAAAAAAGAAAAGAAGGAACCGGAGTGGTACCTCAGAGGTAGGGAGTTTGCCTTGCGTGGCTGACCTAGGACAGACCACAATTTGATCCTCTGGTGTCCCATATGGCTCAGAGTAATTTCTGAACACATAGCCACAAATAACCCCTGAGCATCATCAGGTGTGGCCCCAAAACCATAAATAAATAAATAAATAAATAAATAAATAAATAAATAAATAAATAAAATGGAAAGAAAATTTAACTTCACTGTAGTAAAAAAAATGATCTCTTGTATGGTTTACCTTTTTAGGTCAGAATTAGGAAACCAACCTAAAAAAATATAGGAAATTGACTATATGTATGAATTTATATGTATACCTAAATATACACACTCATTTCTATACAACCAAAATATCTACACCTCCACATTGCAAATTATATTAAGGTAACATTTTAGTTTATAATTATGATGACACATTAGTTGCTCTATTTGACATGATGTAGAATCGATCAATGAATGAGGCTTGCAAGTTCCTCGAGAATTGAATGAAACATGACAGGTCATAAATAATGCATGAATAGAAAAATTTGAATATTTGAATGCATCATCTTAGGATCCAGAAAGCCCACTTTGAAAATTCTGTCTTCACTCCTGGAAAATTCAGCTTGCCACGTAAAGCTGGCAAGGAAAGTGTTCGAGCATTCTTTTAATAATCTTTCTGCTTTGTATTTCCAAAGAAGTTATTAACTGAATAAGCACACGTTGTATGAGACTCTTTTCTAAGGAAAATCTTCCCCTTTCTTGGATTAATTCCAGTGTATATATTGAAGGAATGATTAATTATGTGTAGTCTTATTACTAAAGTTTAATACTGCTGCCACCTGTTTTAACTTTGAACTTTTCATCAAAGAACTGACACCAAAGGTTAGAAAATTTTTTTCTCAGAAGTTAAAAATTTGTCATACAAATGAAGAAATAGGGAGGTTCCTAAATCTAATATTAATCAAAGAAACTAACCCTTTAGAAGCTCTTTTTGACATGACACTCTTGAGCCATTAATCAAGAATGGACCAAGAGATCACCAGGTTTCAGGTTTCAAAGATCTACAATACACTTCTTTTAAAGAAATTAGACCATCTGTATCCATTTAAACAGTTATAAAGCAAACATAAGGGGTTCTGGCATTCCTATAAAGGAGAACATCGGGCAGCAGTTTGATAAAATAGAACACCAGGGTGATTTGACAATACATTTCATAACAAGTATATTCTTTTTCCTTGGATTATATATTTATCTGAGACAGGTTACAAAGCATGAGAAACTCAAATTTTCCCTCCCTGTGTCATATCAATTGAGCAAACTTTATCAGTGCATCATACTTTGCAGCTGAGTTTTAGATACTTTTGGAAAATGGCATAAGCTACCTCAACCTCATTAAATACAGATAAATAGTCAAGAACATGATTATTGATGGAAAATCAGATTTAAATCATCACTCCAATACTATGTCTTTCTGACATATGGTCAGGTAATAGACCTACCTTATCACTCAATTTTCTCAATGTTTAAATTGAAGAAAATTTACAGTAGACTTTTCTTTTTGTTTATTGTGAGGATATAGTGAATGTTTGATGCATAATATGTATAATATATAAATGTTACAAAGTATGTTAATATAACATGGAAGGATGCTTGGAGCTGAGACATCATTTTCTAGCAGAATAAAATCCTGCTAAGATGGTACAATGTGATAAAAAGGTGGATTCTTCATGCTAATCATTCCGAAGAGGGAAAATATATATCTACCAAGAAACTCCTCAGAAATAGAGACTGTAGTTCAGCATCCATTGTAAATGGTGAGAAGATAAGACAGAATGCATTTTGGCTAATCCTATAAATAAATATAAAGTTAAATGAATATTCAATGAAAATTGATTCCATACATTTTAACAGACAACAGTAATATAAATAATGAAATAAATGGAATAAAATTAAGTTTTTGTCCTGTTTACTCACAAATATTCAAACATGATCTTCTATATATTTGAAATGGTTCAGAAGTTTAGCAGTTATTGAGTAGAAATTGGCTATTTACTCTGACATGTCAAGAGACATGAAAAATCTGAAATGATTATTATGACAAAAAAGAAAAATAATCAAGACAATAGAAATGAATTGATATAGAGGGAAGTCAAATATAAGTAAATTTAGGAAATGAAGCACAGTTGGATACCTCAGTATATCTAATCAGGAATTATTTTTGATATGGTGATGGTCATAGAAAGTTTGAAAAAGAAACAGAGAGGCCAAACGATCTTTTATGCAGCCAGCCCTCATCTAATTTTGTTTCTAATTTTGTTTGTTTTATGTTTCTGTGTTTTAACGTTGGTGACAAAAAGTAATCCCAGCCAACATTGAACCAAGCATTATTTGAGGATCTGTTTTCCTGATATGTCCTTTCACTTAGTTTCCAAAAATCTATCAACAATGTTAAAGGTTTATTATAGTTTGGAGAGGAGCCAGGCCTGAAAAAAAATCTGAATTTCTGGGACATATCTTTTGTTGGGAAGAGTCCCAAAGGAATGCTGATGCCTGAGTGATAAATAGTGCACTGAAAAAATATAATCCAGGGAAAATTCATATTTCCATAAAAGTACAGCCATACCCCCAATCATATTGTTAACAGGTAAAATAATCATTGTATGCTATCATTCAGAAATAGCTTTAAATCTCATGTGTAGAAACTGGAAGCAATTCTCAAATATGTACACTTTCAAACACTCCTTCTCTTTCTCCTAAATTTATACTTTTGGCTGTTTTGGGTTGTTCTTATAGAAAACAAATGAGCTTAATTTTCCTCCTTATTTTGATTTGAGATTTAAATTATTTTCTGTTTTTAATCAAAACAGGAAAGATAAAAAAGGGTAATTTGTCGCTTTTATAATTCTGGCAATTTCCCATAGCTAAAACTTATAAAGTATTATTGAATTACAATCTACAGAATAAACTATAACTTGGTTCTCACAGTTCACAAATGTTTTCTATGCAGTAAGATCTATTTTTTTTTACCAATCAAATAATATTGTCCCTATTATGTATTAAGCACTACCTATCCAAAACTATAAAACTAAATGAAGTTGTCCAAGTTCTTTCCTATGCTTCTATAATCTATTCATAAAAGTCAAACCATTTAGGTAAGTAAAAACCTGATGTAGCTGTTGCAGGTTATTCATTATCTTCTCTTGAGCCAGTTTCTTTATTCAAATAAAAATATTAGACGGTATCTAACTGCCTGAGGGAAGATTTTTTTTTACTTTGTATGTATTATCCAAATCCAAATATCTCAGTACTTAGTTTTAATAGCCTCAAGGAAAACTAGAAACATAAATTACCCATATAGCCACTTTCTGCTTCCGCTCCAGGGAAAAGCAAAAATGCACTTCCCCAATATCATAAAATTATTCAGTGGCGGTCCCACATTTTGGAAAATCACCAGTGTCAGCATATCTAGAGGAATACTAAGGATAAGCCTCACCTAGAAAAAACAATCTTTGTGAAAATGATTTCTCCACTGCCACGTAAGGATGAGCCACTATTTTTAGAAGAAAAATGGAACTGTATCAGTTAGTATATGGGTCACTTTACCACCTTGTTATACTCATGTCATCTCATACAAAAAGCATGCCATGACTTATCATATGAAAACTAACATAAGCAGTGATCCAGTTTAAAGTCCATACTATTTACTGATTCAAATGTGCTCTCGCCTTTACTTTCCATCACTAATATGCATGATGTCTGGGATTGACTTCATAATTATCTAGAAGGTATGAGTTTTTTTTATGAGGGATGAAATATAAGGTATACATAAACAAAATATTGTCTTTTTCTTAATGATTTTTGAACTAAAGTTAATAAATACCTTGACCTATTTACTGAATTTTTTACATATTTTTACACCTACTGTTATCAATAATAAAAGAAAGTCAGC
>PVKC010040420.1:0-12330 GCA_004027635.1 Crocidura indochinensis | reverse complement strand
CTAACTAAGCTCACCACTTTTTGTGGTGAGCTTCCTGGGGTGAGCTGGAACTTCCAGCTCCTTTCTCTTTTGTGTCTGCAAATTATTATTATTGCAGGAATGTCTTTCATTCTCCTTAAAATCCATAGATGAGTGATACCATTCTGTGTTTTTCTCTCTCTCTCTGACTTATTTCACTGAGCATGATAGATTCCATGTATTTTTATTGTGACCAATGTGAATTACAAGTCTTTCACAGTAATATTTAAGGTGCATAATGACATTGAAACAACATACTTTATAAAGGTCAGGCTAGTACAGAGATTAAAGTGCTTGCCTTGCATGTGACTAATTTCAGTTTTATCTCCAGTACCACATATGATTCCCTGAGAGACATGGAGTTTATTCCTAAAAACAGGAAACAGCAAAGAATAGCCTCTGATCACCTCCTAGTAGGATGCATGACACCCACCCCACCACCCCAAAAAATAGAATATGATTTTTATTCAAGAATTGCCTTTTATTATTTCAAGAAGAGTAATTACCATATTTCATTAAAATAATAGCATTTATGGGACTAAGGTAATATTACAGCAGATAGTGCATTTATCTTGGCTGTGGCTGATACATGCTCAATTCCAGGCATCCCATATGGTCCTCTGAACAAAGACGGGAGTAATTCTTGAGAATAAAACCAGGATAATCCTTGAGTATCACCAGGTGTTGCACTAAAAAATATTGGAAGGAAGGAAGGAAGGAAGGAAGGAAGGAAGGAAGGAAGGAAGGAAGGAAGGAAGGAAGGAAGGAAGGAAGGGAGGAAGGAAGGAAGGAAGGGAGGAAGAAGGAAGGAAGAAGGAAGGAAGGAAAGAAAAAGAAAGAAGGAAGAAGGAAGGAAAGAAAGAAAGAGAGAGAAAGAAAAAAGAAGCAAAAGAGAAAATAGTTAGTCTGGATTATGGTGCGTGTCCACTGGCTTTTCTGTCTTTCCTTAAATATGGTGAAAGCAGGGCCGGGCGGTGGTGCTGGACGTAAGGTGCCTGCGCTAACCTAGGACGGACCGCGGTTCGATTCCCCGGTTTCCCATATGGTCCCCCGTGCCTGCCAGGAGCGACTTCTGAGCGAATAGCCAGGAGTAACCCCTGAGCGTCACTGGGTGTGGCCCAAAAACCAAATATATATATATATATATATATATGGTGAAAGCAATGTACACATATCTTTTTTTTTTTTTTTTTGTACTTTTCTTCTTTCTTGATTGCTTTGCTTTTTGTGGATTCTTCAAACAGTGCTCAGGAGATCTGTGTCACTCCTACTAATACTTGATCAACCAGAGCAGATGGTGCAATGCTTGGCAGTGGCTATCAGTGCTGTAACTGGCAGTGCTCAGGGGTCTCTGAGATTACAAGAATCAAACTCAGGACCTCTTGCAGGCAAGTCTAGTGCATCTAATAACTGAGTTATTCTCACAGCATTTTGGACAGGTTTTTAGTGTTAGTATAACTTTGTATTCCTATAATAATCCTAATTTGATTGTGCTACTTAAAAAAACGTATGGTGTCCGTGTATAAACAGGCTATTTTTTTTCTTTAAAGTGTCCCTGTAAGCCTTATCCTTTCCTAGAGAACCTAAAGTTTGTTATTGGCACATTCCATTTCTCTACAGAACACATGCTAATTAAATGTTATGCTGACATAATCACTTTTCAAGTTAGGGTCACTCCAAGGTACAAATGAAAACAGGCCCTTCTTTATCCTGTCCACAAGTAGCAGAATATATCTATATAAAATATTTCCTCAGGAAAGCCCCTGTTTCATGACAAGTCATTTGTTATTTTGTCCTCAGACATCTAACAAATTTTTACTTCAAAAGTTTAAGCAATGCAAAACTTTAAAAATATATTTAGTGGAGCAAAATGAATTTTAAGAAGCTAAAAAGAAACTACTTTAGGGGCCAGAGTGATAATACAACAGGTAAGGCATTTATCTTGTGCACAAGTTACCTGGGTTTGATCCCTGGCACCCCATATGGTTCCCTGGCAGGCAAGGACTGACCCGTGAGTGCAGAACCAGACAAATCCAAAGTATAGTCATGTGTGGTCCCAAAACAAAACAAAACAAAACAAAACAAAAAAACCAACCCCAACAGAAACAAGCTAAATTTATAACAAATTTATAGAAGACTTCAGATAAAATACTTTGGGGTTTATTATGGCTTTGAGAAAATATTAACTTCTGTGTTCCATAAATACATATGTGTGTAGCTTATCTTCCAGATAGTTAACACTAGAAAGAACATAGATTTCAAGGAAAGTTGAGAATATATGGAGAAAGCTACGGGTATTGAGGAAAATGAGTAAAATTAAGTTTCACTTTTATTTCATTTTCAAAGTAGCAATATATTAAAATTTGAAGAACGCTCCTGTAGCAGCAGTAGGGCTTTTAACCCTGCATGCAGCTGAGCCAGGAAGGACAGTGATTTGAATCCCGGCATCCCATAAGGTCCCCTGTGCCTGCCAGGAGAGATTTCTGAGCACAAAGCCAGGAGTAACCCCTGAGCGCCACTGGATGTGGCCCAATCACCAAAAAAAAAAGAAAAAGAAAAAGAAAAGAAAGAAAGAAAGAAAGAAAGAAAGAAAGAAAGAAAGAAAGAAAGAAAGAAAGAAAGAAAGAAAG
The DNA here is from genome assembly GCA_004027635.1 of Crocidura indochinensis. Classification (NCBI taxonomy): domain Eukaryota; kingdom Metazoa; phylum Chordata; class Mammalia; order Eulipotyphla; family Soricidae; genus Crocidura; species Crocidura indochinensis. Next base: position 9,682 of record PVKC010040420.1, on the reverse strand, counting down.
AAAGAAAGAAAGAAAGAAAGAAAGAAAGGAAGGAAGGAAGGAAGGAAGGAAGGAAGGAAAGAAGGAAGAAAGAAAGGAAGAAAGAGGAAAGAAAGGAAAGAAAGAAAGAAGAAAGAAAGAAAGAAAGAGAGAAAGAAAGAAGAAAGAACGAAGAAAGAAAGAATGAATGAATGAAAGAAAGAAAGAAAGAATGAATGAATGAAAGAAAGAAAGAAGTAAAGAAGGAAGGAAGGAAAGAAAGAAAAGAAAGAAGGAAGGAAGGAAAGAAAGAAGGAAGGAAGGAAAAAAGAAAAGAAAAATAAGAAAAATGCTTTCAAAGTACTCTCCAGTTGCCCATAATTAATTCCTCAAAAAGTGTTAAAAATAATAAATAATTCACTGTATCCCCATCATCAGTTATACAGAGAAAAATATAAATATGAAATAATATGTAGCTAATTTATCATTGGTGCTATAATAGTGCTTGCAGATAAAGGTTATATTTTTGGTTTAATATATTGGTATGTATTTCCTTATCTAAATTCTCAAATAAAATGTGAAATTAAAATAAGATTTCTTTCTACAGAGATATTGTCACACGAACATTCTTATTATGTAGTAGACCTTTTATTTAAACTAATATCTTTATTTAAACACCATGATTATAAACATGTTTGTAGTTGGGTTTTAGTTATAAAAAAGAACACCCCCCTTCACCAGTGCAACCTTCCTATCACCAATTTCCTCCATTTTCCTCCTCTCCTACCCTTTGCCTGTATTCCAGACAGGTGTTCTATTTCTCTTAACCTCGGTGTACATCTTAAGTCATTTAAGAGTCTTATATGTACATGCAAGTATTCTTATTCAATATACACAAACATATATTCATATATTAGCAGACGAGGTAAAGAATATTTAAAACTATTAAATTTGTAATGAATCTCAAACTTAACAAGATTTTAAAAATGATCCTTTTTCTGAAACTAAAAACTCAAAATACGATAAAAATCAGATCAGAATACAACAGCGGATAGGTATTTCTTTCATTAATTTTATTTTTTTGTTTTGTTTTGTTTTTGGGTCACACTTGGCGGCGCTCAGGGGTTACTCCTGACTCTGTTCACAAATCACTCCTGGCAGGCTTGGGGGACCATATGGGATGCTAGGATTCAAACCGGGTTTCGTCCTGTGCTGGCCGCGTGCAAGGCAAAAATGCCTTACTGCTGTACTATAGCTTCGACCCCTTTCATTGACTTCTCTCTCTCTCTCTCTCTCTCTCTCTCTCTCTCTCTCTCTCTCTCTCTCTCTCTCTCTTTCTCTCTCTCTCTCTCTCTCTCTCTCTCTCTCTCTCTCCTCTCTCTCCTCTCTCTCCTCTCTCTCTCTCTCTCTCTCTTAGGTTTCTGGGTCACACACCCTGCTTTGCTCAGGGGTTACTCCTGGCTCTACACTCAGAAATCACCCCTAGCAGGTTCACGGGATCATATGGGATGCCGGGATTCGAATCACCAACCTTCTGCATGAAAGGCAAACACCTTACCTCCATGCTATCTCTCCGGCCCCTTATCTCTTTTTATTGTCTTATAATAAATAAGAAATCTAAGTTTTTGTGATATAAAGTTTAATAACTTTATTATTTATCTATAAAGTATAAAATCATTAAAATCATCTGTATGAACTTTTGAGTATGTATGTTTTAAAATCCCTACTTCAAACTATTTTCATCTGGAGAAAGTCTTAGATTTGGACATCATGAAAATAAACTTGAATTTAAGAATATCTGAATCTGTCAATACTATTGACAACAGTTTTTTTTAATTATTTTCATTTTTAATATACAAATAATTAAACAGTGGTTTGGAGAGAGAGAATACAGTGGGTAGAGTGCTTGCTTTGCATAAGACTGACTTGGGTAGAACTCCTAAGTATCCGGCATGGCCTTAGAAGATTATTAGGAGTGATCCCTTTGTCCAGAGCTAAGAGAAAGTAAGCTCAGAGCACAGCTGAGTGTGGTGTCAAAACATAAATTAACTAAATAACTAAATAATTAATTAACAAAATACTCTAAATTAGAAAAACACATTGAACAAAATAGTCAGAAAGCAATCCCTCATTAAAGAAAGCAACTTACTTTGATTTTATTTTTAAATAATGTTATCCTACTTAAAATGTGGCTAATTTTTCTATGAGCCAGAGGTTTGTTGAAACTTGAGGTTTTGTCAGATTAACATATTTAACATACACATTTGAATGTGAATATATGAACATAGCATATAGGGATTTTGGCTACCCCCACCAATGTTAAACTTCAACACCTTACTCTGTGTTCAATGTCATTCCTAACTGGTTGGGGGGCATATGTGTGTGGTATGAGGGACTGAACTCAGATCAGCCACATGCAAGGACAGAATATTAACTCCTGTACACTCTTTCCAGTTCCAGATTTTTAATATATTTGCACATGCAGCATATTAAGAGAGTTTTGATTTTACTTTCATTTTTATGAGAAAGATTTATAGAGGGAATATACGGTATATATTTTACTTAGTTTTGCTTTTGGACCACAGCCAGCAATGTTTAGGACTCATACCTAAAACTGTGCTCACAAAATTACTCTTGGTGGTGCTCAGGTGTCATATGTGATAAGGGGGATTGAACCTAGTTCAGCTGTTTGCAAAGTAATTCCCTACCTACTGTAGCCCTGTCTCTGTATCATCTGCATCTGTTTTATAATAGCTGTTGAAAATGTGTATAGGGTTTAAGAGCATGAACCCTTGTGGGTAGGTGTCTTTGCAGAAATAAGTGGAAAAGTGGTGAAGCTGGGCCATTGGACTGGTGGCATTGGTTGAGTATATCTATGTGTGCAACTGCAGAAGAGCCGAGCGCAATAAACTGGGAACCTAATATCAATTTTTAGCTACTTGGTTTTCCTCTATTTCAAGATTTAGTTGTCCTATGGCACTGGCCAATGGGCAGATACGTCTGGGGCTCTGGATTGTGGACATGACTGCAGGTTTTCTGGGAGTACAGAGGAGGCCCACCCTGGGTCCAGAAAGACCCAGAGATATAAGAAATAGAACCAGCACAACTGGAATTTTGGGCGGGTAGATGTCTCTGCAGAGACTAGTAAAAAAAATGTAGTGCCAAGCAATATATTTCCCGTCTTCGTTCCTTTGAGAGGTGGCACTCTGTAGTTTTGGTGAGACAGTAAATTCATATGCCTATTTTTTTTTTTTGAGTAGTGGGGTTTGGGCCAGCCCTGAATGGATGCTCAGAGGTTATTTCTGACTGTCACAAGAATCATTTCTAGAAGTGCTTGGTTTGACCATCTGGGGTGCCAGAGATTGAACCCAGCTAGGCTGCAAGTGCCTCAATTATAGTACTAACTCACAAGTCTAATATGCCTAATTTCATATTAGAGAAGTCACCTTAATATCGAACCTTCATGTCACTGCCCTATAAAAGAGTTGTAGGGGCTCATGTGTTACAAATTCAGCTGATCATTCTCTAATGCAACTTAAATACCTAAAAGTTATTCGGATATTTCATCTTAACATTTTACATATTAATTTTTATAGTGTATAGTAATATATGTTAATGTATTATATGTTATATGGAAACTTTCTTTGGGGTAACTTCATGTCTTTTTCTATTAAGTTAATCAATACAGACATTCTCCCTTTCCTTGTTCCTACTCTTTCATTGGTAGGTAAGGGAACACTCATGAGTGCTTGGGACCTACTTCCAAGCTCTGTCTTTAGTGAACACTCTGGCCATTCGTATTTAGTTATCTCTTCATTCTTTTCTTGCACTATTTCCTTGCTCTCAAGGTAAGGAAGAAAAATGACTGATTTGTAGTTGGAGAGTTTTATTTTCTTCTGAAATGTTTGTCACTGCTCTATAAACTTATAAGATTATTTCATTCTCATTTCAGCTCAATATTCTTTCTCTTGCAAGGTAATTTTTCTTACTTTAGCTGTCTTGACCTGACAAGGTCTACTAGCTATTGACCTAGGGAAAAAGAGCAAGGTAGATAATGATGACAAGAAAAGTAAAGCAGTTCCAGATCTCCAGAGACTGTCACAAGTAAATACTTGTTATAGAAACAAGGGCAATGGAAAAGTGGGAGTAATTCATTAGCATGATAGTGCCTGGGAGAAACTGTCAAACTCTCTCTGCTATTTAGACACAAGTCACCTTGTTAAAATAACAGACCCAGAGACAACAGGTAAGTAGGAGTTAGTGAAGTGCTATTGCCTGGGAGAAGTTGTCAGTCTGGTCAAGCAGCTGAGACTCTAAATAGCCTGATTTCTCTTGGGCATAAGTCTGGCTTTTCAACCTTCCCTTTGATTATTTGAGCTACTTTTCTATCTTTTCAGCAAAATTTCTCCAGGTACCCAGAGATAGTTTCTGCTTGAATTTGAAGACTAACTGAATAAGTGCTATATAATGTCACTTATGAGAAGAACACCTGCAAATTAGTACTAGGAGAAAAATTGCTTTCCTGCCATTCTATTATGCTTTCCAGGTGATAATTTACTGTATTTCTCTTTTTTATTGGTTATTTGGTAAAAGGACTAGAAATAGTTTATAAATATAGACAAATCATTAAGCTAAGAAGTTTATCTTTTATTCCTTTATTCTTCTTGTTTATTTTTCTAAGCTAAGAATTTTAGAGGAAGTAATGTACTATTTTACATTTTAAAATTACTATTTATTAAAACGTCGCGGTTTACAATGTTCTTCGTAATACAGTTGTTTCTGTCATTCAGTGTTCCAACACCAGTCCTATCATCAATGTAACATTCCTTCCACCACAGTCTCCAGTTTCCTGCTAACTCCTATGTCTACCCCCTTGGCAGGCATAAAATAATTTATTAGATATTGCTTGTTACCACTAAATGGTAATGGAATCATTGAAAAAACTTTAGTAGCAAACATTTTTGAAAGTGACATATAATGGGGTCATTAAATCATCATTCAAAGGTTTACTAAGTTGGTTGTTGCTATTTGAGCATTCTGTATTGTTTTTGTTTGTTGAATATAGGTGTGTTCACCAATTTGTGTGTTCCTACTGGGGTGTCAGTATTGAAGAATTTGGAGATGTAGCTCTAGGAATTCTAGAATCTGTGGTACTGAGTCAATGAATTTACATGGTGGTGGCTGTGGGATGTGGCTGTGGCTTCTGCGGCTTCTGAAACTATGGGTATTTGCGGGTGTGGAAGTGCCTACATCCACTCTGAGAAAATCCCAGAGTTGGCAGCTCCCAAACTGCCATACCAGGAGTTTTTGTCAGGTGTCTCTGCAGAGACTGGTAGTGAAGAAATGAAGTTAAACCATCACCAAGGGTCCAAATATGGGGTCTGGGTGTGGCTGCCAGAGCTTAAGGACTGAAACTCAGCAAGCTCCCATTTTAAGGGCACCCTGAAGTTTTCAATCATGAGACTAGTAAACCCACTTATTTTAGTATGCTGGTTTGAATCTGTTCTAAGTATAGTTTGAGTCTATGGAACTGGTGATGGGCTGACCTAGCAATGACTTTGGAACATTTGCATTTCTAGCACTCTTTACCTTTAATTTTATTTACTCATTTATTTATTTGGTTTTGGGGCCACAGTGCGTTTTATGAGTGATTCTTTTGGAGTCAGTGCTTTTATAGAGTTAGTTCTTGTTCTGCACAGAGCAATCACTCCTGGAGATATTGTGGGGCCATATGAGATTCTGGGGATTGTACACAGTTCAGACATGTGCAAGGTAAGGGCCTATTCTCTGTTACTATATTTTTGGCACTTACTTTAATATTAAAATAATTTTGATAATTTATTATTCATTTGCATTTTATAAAATTGTTTTCTTTGTACTTAAGTAGAAGAATGGATTTTAAAAGAAATCAGGCAAATGAAACATGTTTTTTTTTCACTTCCACATATAAAAGTAATATCTCAGGCCAAAGAGATAGCATTGAGGTAGGGTGTTTGCCTTGCATGCAGAAGGACAGGGGTTCAAATTCCAGCATCCCATATGGTCCCCCGATCCTGTCAGGAGCGATTTCTGAGCATAGAGCCAGGAGTAACCCCTGAGCATTGCTGGGTGGCTGGTTGTGACCCCCCAAAAAAACAAACACAAAAATATGTCTTATTTCCATTTATTTCACTGTTCTCTTTTACATAGTGAAAAAATAGCTATGAAGATTTAAATTTTTATTCAGTGTAATAAACTAGTCTTTTTTTTAATCTTTAAGCGTAACATTTATGTACAGACAAAACAGTTTAGTCTCAGTAAGTCAGATTGTGTGAAATTTGCCTAATTCTTTTTTTAACTTGATATTTAATGTCATTGAACCCTTTTCTTAATATTTAAACTCTTCACTGGCACTCACTAGTGATTAATGACCCACTGGCTCGTGCTGCCTTATAACATGAAAGTCACCGAAATGCCTTTCCCCTGGAGAGCAATTATCCTATGGAACAATATCCCCTACCTGGTGTATTGGAGTCCCCAAGGCTGGCTGTTAAACTTGCAGTTGTAATTTGTGAAAAAGTCCAGAAAGCCAAGTTTTGAACTGGTTGGGATTTTATGCACAGTTTCATTTTACTAGAATGATTTGTTTCTTTTCTATTGTTATTTTTTTCCTGCAAGGAAAATATCTTTATTTTCCTACAAGGAAAATAAGTGGCCAAAATGGAAACCATTTGAAGTGTTAATTTTCTATTTAAATCATAGAATACTTAAGTAGGAGCTATGTATCTTTCATCTTTTATGTTTGTGATAATATATTGCTGACATGGAAAAAATGACACAATCTAGTATGACTATGTAATTAGGTTCTTGTACATTTTGATAATTTAGTGGGATAAGACAATTAGAATTAGGTTGTAATGTAGGATCTCATCAATTACATTGTGAAAGAGTGAAGAATTTCACAATAGCTATGCATAAGATTTGTGCTTCTTGCAGTATAGGATATTTCTTTTTCTGATACTTCTTTTCTTTGGAGATTACATAGTATGTGTCTCAAGATAAGTATATAGGAACACAGGAAGGATCAGAATGTCTGATACTGGTAAAAAAAATATGCACTCCGAATATGAAGAAATTATTCAGAACATGGGAAATTCATTATAATAGATGGTGAGGATAACAATTTGAATAAAAAATGTATGTTTTGGGGGTAATCCTTGTTGCTGAGTGCAGTGCCAAGAATCAAAACAGTCATCCAGCAAGCAAACCATATGCTGTAGCCCACTGATCTATCTCTCTGGACCTCCACTAAGTTTGAACTAAAAAGACTATAGTTTGAATTAAAAGAATAAAGAGAGAAAATGAGAGATAACTTTATAAGATAAAGTTTTAAAATAGGAAAATGAAGTCAACTTTTATAGGATTCTGAAAGGAATTTGTCCTCTTTTAAACTGAGAATAAGCATTAAGATGATCCTAGAAAGTAGATCTAGATTAAAAAGACCTGAATTCACAGAAAGGTTTGGACTAGTTAGTGGTAATGTTTATTGGCAGGTCACTGATCTAAAGCCAGAGTGTTGGATGATGGAGTATAAGCAAGGGAGTTTACCTTAAAAGCTCTTTCAGTCATTTCCATCTGAGGTGATGAAAGCCCTAGTACTGGGGTAGCTGTGGAAATCAACAGGGGAACAAAGATGAAGGGATGATAATTCTTAGGAACAGATCATAATTAGATGACAAAGGAGACAACCAAGAAAAAGATAACTCCACAAGGTCTAGTCTCATCCAAGTACTAAAAGAATAATAGTATCTTTGAGAGACATAATGCAGTTGGGATTCGATAAATCTAAAATAGTGGTAAGAGAGTTCAGTGGCAGCACACCACAAGCATTTGGAAATATTACTCAAGAGAACTACTGAAAGATTTTGTACAAATATAAACACACATATAATTTATGGAGTGCAATAGAAATTAAGATAGAAAACTGGAAGGTTAAACTAATTAAAATTGTGATATAAGAAAGCATGATGATTATTTTTCAAGCTCATGTTCTCCCTTGAACACGTATCTCATTTGTTTGTAGGGATGTTATTGTGTTTGCCTGTTTCCATTCAGAGAAGTCTAGATTCTATCTTAAACCCACACTTCTCCCCCTCTTTCTCCTCACGTCTTTCTAAATAAGTTTTAAAAACATTATCTAGCTTCACCAAAATAAACAAATAAAATTATACCTATTAATATATCTCTGATGACTGCAGAGAAACTCTCAGTTTACTGTGTACAGTCTCTTTATCTGAAAGCCAGAGATCATAAAGTAAAACTTTCCCATTCAAATGATGTCTCTAAACATTGGATATCATTCTAATTATGCTTTATATTACAAAATAAAAAATGCCTGCTTCGACAATTACCCAATAACAGTAAAAGTATTTTTGTTTAAATTTTGTCATTATTTGTGACATAAAGACATATCAGAAATCTTTTAAATATATCATTACATCTATAGCCTATGAAATATGTATGCGATGTGCAATATATATGCACAAACATAATTGTTCACTAATATGCTCATCTATATTTGCTGATCATCAATAACTAACTCACTGGTAAACCTCAAGGCTTATCCTCTAGATTATTGTATAATATGTCACTTATCTTGGAGAGGTTGGGGAGCCACTCCTGGAAGTACTTTGGAGCTACCACTGGCTCTGTGTCCAGGGGTCAATCCTGGCATTGTTCAATCAATGAGGGTCAAACTATATGGGTCACATGTAAGAAGAATCTTAAGCCCTATTTAGTCTCTCCAGGACAAGATCACTTCTACCTTACTGAAATAATGTGTAATATAATCCAACTGACGTCTAGCAAGTCTATCACACACAATATCACACACTGCCATAAACTATCTCCTGCCTACACAACATGCTCTTACCATTCTTGGTTTAGATACTATTGGGTCTTTTCTGGGGCCAGAGCGGTGGCACATTTGGTAAGATGTCTGCCTTGCAGGTGCTAACTAACCTAGGACGGACCACGTTTCAATCCCCCAATGTCCAATATGGTCTCCCAAGCCAGGAGAGATTTTTTTTTTTTTTTTTTTTTGGTTTTTGGGTCACACCGGCAGTGCTCAGGGGTTACTCCTGGCTCCATGCTCAGAAATTGTCCAGGAGCGAATTTTGAGTGCACAACCAGAAGTAACCCCTGAGCGTCACTGGGTGTGGCCCAAAACCAAAAACCAAACCAAAACAAAACAAAACAAACAAACAAAAACTATTGGGTCTTTTCCAATGGCTGCATGAACAAGGGGGAGAAAAAGAAGAGTCTACATCTCACGAAGTTATTAGGAATCATAGTATTTTCACTTCCACTGAACTGGAAAGAAAGTAGTTCTAGAAAGAGGAAGAAGAAGCTGACTTTAATCAGAAAAATAAATCGTGTAGAAAGTAAGAACAAGGTAGAATAAAAACTCATGTTCCATCTTTGGTAGGTGTACTAGTCTCCCTCTACATGTATTACTTTAAAACTTCACTCTTAGGACTAGAACAATATCACAGTGTGGATAGCTAGGGCATTTGCCTTGCATGCAGCAGACCTAGGTTCAATTCCCAGAATCTCATATGGTCCCCTGAGCCAGCCAGGAGTGATTTCTGAGTACAGAGCCAGGAACACAGCTAGTGTGGCCCCAGAACAAAATAAAACGAAACAACAAAAACACTTCACTTTTATTTTTCAAGTCCTTATTTCT
>PVKC010040419.1:0-12341 GCA_004027635.1 Crocidura indochinensis | reverse complement strand
AAAAAAAAAAAAAAAAAAAAAAGAAGCAAACAAGTTAGGAAAATCAGAACATCTAAAATGCAAATGTTTCATGAAATCAACTTGTACTAGAAAGCAAAAAGTCTTCAATATTTGATTTTTGGGCCACACCCAGTGACACTCAGGGGTTACTCCTGGCTATGCACTCAGAAGTCGCTCCTGGCTTGGGGGACCATTAGGGAAACCGGGGGATCGAACCGGGGTCCGTCCTAGGCTAGCGCAGGCAAGGCAGGCACCTTACCTTCAGCGCCACCGCCTGGCCCCAGTCTTCAATATTTGAATGGCCAGACAAAACTGTTTTCGCCTAACATTAAAACACTGATCAAAAAGTTCTAGAAAAAAATCCTTTTTATATCAGAAATTTAAAACATTTAAAATTCCTTAAATTGTGGTGCTCATAAGAGCAGTGGCACAAGCAGTGGGATGTTTGCCTTGCATGCACTAATCTAGGACGAACTGTGATTAGATCTCCTGGCGTCCCAGGAGACTTAGAAATCATTTCTAAGTGCATAGCCAGGAGTAACCCCTGAGCGTCTACCGGGTGTGGCCCCCACACACTCAAAAAATAACCAACAAAAAAGAAGCCTTAAATTCTAAAAGAAATTAAATCTATTTAAACCGAGACTTGTTAAACATATCCTTCAACAAGATTATCTAATTCTAAAGATGTACTACTTGAAAACACCACTAGATGACAACCTTGCTTCACAAGTAAAATATACAAGAAATCAATAAGATGCTTAAAGACTAGCCTCAAAAATAAAGGGTGCTCTGTGGTTTACAATATTGTTGTTGACAGGGTTTCATACATAAATTGTTACTATCTTTCAGTACTAAACCCCAGTGCAAAAATGCAGATATGTGTGTATATATATATATGTATATATATGTACAAAGATGTACACACATATATATACAAATACACACATATATACAAATACACACATACATATGTGGGCAGATAGACACTGGAGGGGAGAGGTCACTGGTGAGAGATTGGTGCTGAAACATCACTGAATGTCTGAAATCTAGTCATAAATAACTGTAAATCCATGGTTGACTAAATTAAATGAATTTTTTAAAGTTTTTTGACATTTGTTGTTTTTTTGTTGTTGGGAGCATTGACAACACAGAAAATAAAAGACTAATATAATTTTATAACTTATGACAGTACTCAAGATCAGATCACTCAAGGTTTCAAAATTCATTTCATAGGTATTCAAGAGGTATCTCCTCCTAAATAAAGAATATCCAAAGAACACTTTCTTTCCAAACATTTAATACATTCGTCTCTTGGAAACAAACTCATAACAGTAAAAAGCAATTATTAAAAATTATTTTTATTGGTTTTAGATAGAAAATTATCTTGGGATAGCTAAGAATTTTTTATACATAAATAGATGCTTTTCGCTGATATCAAATATAACTATAATGACTCATTTATAACATTAGTTATAATGGAAACAAATTCTGTTTTTATGATCTATTTAAGCTTCCCAATATATATAGCAACCCATGAAGACATTAGTACTGTAACGCTGTAATGCTAATACTTTGAAAAGATAAAATAGCTGAGCAAGTAAAATGTTCTGAATTCTTTTTTTATGCTATTAAAGAAATAGCAATGAAATCTATACACATTATTACTCTATTTTTGCAAACCAAGATTTCACATAAATATAAAAATACAAACTTACCTAAGATTATTTTTTTATTTTATTGAAAGGTGTAATTTGGTCTTCCTCTAGTAAAATATTTTCATATTTTAATTCAGAAGCAGAACAGTTTATTTTTAACAACTTATTTAAAATATAAGATTTTATATTTCTGGGGCCAGAGCAGTGGCGCAAGCCTTGCCCATGCTAGCCTAGGACGATCTGAGGTTCGATCCCCTAGCGTCCCATATGGTCCCCTAGCCAGGAATAATTTCTGAGCACATAGCCAGGAGTAACCCCTGAGCGTCACCGGGTGTGCCCAAAACCAAAAAATAAATAAATAATTTGTATTTCTGTCATCTTAAAACAAAGAAAGGTGATGACTATAAAATCATATCATAGGGAGCCGGGAGGTGGCGCAGGAGGTAAGGTGCCTGCTGCCTTGCCTAGGACGGACCACGGTTCGATCCCCCGGTTCCCATATGGTCCCCAGTGCCTGCCAGGAGCGACTTCTGAGCGCATAGCCAGGAGTAACCCCTGAGCGTCACTGGGTGTGGCCCAAAAACAAAATAAAAATAAAATAAAATCATATCATATAAAAGATTTACTTCAAGGCTGATACCCTATACACTGATTACTGTCTTAGAAATAGCTCAGTGTCTGCAGAGTACATGCCAAAGCTCTCCCAGGATCAACCTTCAGTATACTGTACTGTATGATTTTCATTAAAACTGCACTGACAGCACAAACTCTTGGTAAACAGAGCACTGTCAGGATCTGATTCATGAGATCTACACTGTTGGAAAATACTTCATATAGGAAACCCCCTCCTCTGGCCCTTGAAATTATCTTCTCCCTTCAGTGAAATGAAGGAAAAGAAAACATCTGTTGTGTAGGAGGAGGAGATGCTGGCAACAGGAAAACCAGCTGAATTGGCTGATTAAATGAATGAACTAAGTAAGGTATTGGCCATGTTGCTTTAATCTGGTGAGTTAATAAACAATTTTATAATACATTTTATAAGTATTATTATCTTACACTTGGCAGTGCTCAGGAGTTACTCTTGGCTCTGCTCTCAGAAATCACTCCTGGCAAGCTCAGGGGACTATATGGGATGCTGGGGATTGGGGACTGAATCAGAGCTGGTCCCATGGGCCATGTGCAAGGCAATGGCCTCCTGTTGTGCTATCACTCTGGCCCCCCAAAGTTTGCCTTTTCTTTTAAGTATAATTATAACAAAAGAAAGAGGCATTATTATGAATGACCTAATGAACTTATTATCTATTCAGTATGTTTTTAAAAAGACAAAACCAGGTGCATATCAGCATTATATTTCATATATATTATTTAAATGTTCTGAGACTTAGTTTCTTCCCTAAAATATAGAATGGATACTTGGTACTGCTGAAAATACTGACTTTATTCGAAGAATTAGATTTCAATAAATACCTATTATTTGTTCATTATTAATTAGATGCTATATTCCTGTTTCTGCACTTAGGATCACTTCTGGTAGGGCTCAAAACCATATGAGATATTGGGAACTAAACGTGGGCCAGCAACATGTTGGGTATGCACCCTATCAGGTCCCAGTTTTCTTCCCTTTTAAACATCCATGATGTTGATGTTAGAAAATATTTCCAAAACAGTGGTATTCAAAAATGCCTTCTGAGGTCTCAGATGAAGAAGAGGATTGGATGGATGGGAAGAAACCATGAGTCACTGGAGCAAGAAAGCTGACACTGGGGATGCTGCATGAAACTCTATCATAAAAAGAGTTGCAAAAAAGAAAAAGAGAAACTAGGGAGAAGTGCACAGGAGGCTGGAGAGTTGAAGAAAGAAAAAGGATAAAATTTGGCCAATAATAAAAGAAATTTCCCCACTGATTATTACTAATAGTTAAAAGTATGAGTGATTACCTGTTAGAAAGTCTGAAACTACACATTTCTAGGAAGTTGCTCAAGTGATGTTCACTTATAACAAAATTGCCTAGTGTCTGATATCTAATGGGAGGTTTTCAGTTTTTGGATGTGGGTTGCTAACCATTACTATCTTGAGGTATGTTTCTCCTCTCCCTATTTTGTTGAGGGTTTTTATCATGAGTGGATGCTGAATATTATAAAAACTTTTCTCTGAATCTATTACATTGCATGACAATAGCTTTGGTCTTTCTATCTGTTGACATTACATGAATTGATTTGTATAGATTTAACCATAGTTGCATCCCTTTAATGTATCCATGTTGATCATGGTGTATGATCCTTTTTGATATATTGTTAGATTTAGTTTCCTAAGAATTTTGTGGATACCTGCATTGATATCAGGAAAAGTATTTCTTACTTTATGTTATCTTATTCTGTTTTTGATATTAAAGTAATTGCTAGCTTTATTGAAGCTATTAGGAAGGATCCCTGTTTCTTCAAATCTGGAAACTCTTGTTTTGTTTTGTTTCTTTGTTTTGTTTTCGGGTCATACCTGGTGATGCTCAGGGTTTACTCCTGGCTCTGTGCTCAGAAATCCCCTGGCAGTAACAGGGAACCATGTGGGATGCTGGAATTCAAACCACCTTCGGTGCTGAGTCAGCTGCTTGTAAAGCACTAAGTCTACTTTGAAGTTTCAGGAGGAATCACTAATAAATCCAACATTGGGACTAGAATTTGGTTCCTGGGAAAAATTTTTTTTTTTTTTTTTTGGCTTTTGGGTCACACCTGGTGACGCTCAGGGATTACTCCTGCTATGCGCGCAGAAATTGCTACTGGCTTGAGGGACCATATGGAACACCCGGGGATCGAACCGTGGTCAGTCTTAGGCCAGCAGCATGCAAGGAAAATGCCCTACCGCTGTACCGCTGCTCTGGGCCTTTTTTACTCTATTTTAAAAAGTCAGTTCCTGGTTTAACTGATCTTTTGTATTGTTTTCTTGATTTCTTGATGATCAGATTTTGCTCTAAATTGTATCAGTTTCTTCCTTCTACTTTACTATTCATTTATTGTTATCGTTTCTCAAGCTTTGAGGTTAAGCCAGCAATTTTTCCTCTTGATAATATAAAAATCTATTACTATGATCTCCCTCTAAGTATTGCTTTTGCTGTGTCCCATGATTTCTGATTATGTATTTTCCTCTTAATTCATTTCAAAAAATAAATTTCTTTCTTCATTTATCTCACTGTTATTTATTATGTTGTTAATCTCCAAATGTTGGAGTTTTCTCCCAGATATATTTTATTGTTACCTTTTCAATATTGTAATCTGAAAAGATTCTCAATATGATTTTTGCTTTGTGATTGTACATGTACGAATTCTGTGCTAAAGTAATCTGTCCTGGAAAACGTTCTATGTGCACTGTAGAAGAACGTATATTTAGATTTTCGAGAGTGGAGGGTTCTGGATATGTCTAAAACCCCACATTTCCGTCTAGTGTTCTTTCTACTTTACTGGTGTTCTCTCTGGTTGATATGTCTAATAACAACAGTGAGATATTAAGTCTCCCATTATGACTGTATTGCCATGAATGTATCTCCTCAGGTCTAGTAATAATTGATTTATAAATATTGTTGACTTTTCATTCAGTGCATATATAAGAAAATCCTCTTTATCTATTGATTCCCTTCATTAGTATGTTAACATCCATCCAAACTTTAATTTTCTTTAGCTTTAATGTATTTGATCTAATACAAATGTGGTCATTCTAGGGCTGAAGCAATAGCACAGAAGGTATGTCATTTGTCTTGCACTCAGCCAACAGAGTTTGATTCCTGGCATCCCTATGGCCCTCCAAGCCTGCCAGCAGTGATTTCTGAATGCAGAGCCAGGAGTAACCCTGAGTGTTGCTGGTGTGGCCAAAATACTATATATATATATATATATATATATATATACACACACATATATATACACACATACACATATATATATACACAAATATATATACATATATATCCTTCATTATTTAGTTATTTATTTACTTATTTATTTTGATTTTTGTGTCACACCGGCAGCACTCAGGGGTTAATCCTGGCTCTACGCTCAGAAATCACTCCTGGGAGGCTCGGGGGGAACAATAAGGGATGCCGGGATTCTAACCGCTGCCCTTCTGCATGCAAGGCAAATGCACTCTCCGGCCCCAATCCTGCATTATTTTTAATCTAACCATATGCCTGTTTTCCATCCTTTCAACCAATTGATGCTCATTTTGATAGTTCAAATGTGTCTCTTGTAAGCAACAGAAAGTTGGGTTTTGTTTCCCTCTGTGTCTTTTTTATAAGACAATTGGGTCCACTGATATTAAATTATTAATATTGACATTAAGAAATATGTAGCCATGAATGAAGAGTCCAAATCCATATATATTCTATGAATTTTACTTTTTATATGAAGTTATTCAATATCCTTACCAGAGGTGGCTTAGAATTCAAAAATGTCCTCAGATGTTTGCCTGAAAATTTTTTAGCCTTCCTTCAACTCTAACTGAAACATTGCATGCTAGAGAATTCTTGGTTCTATTTAGTTAATACTTTTGTAAATAACATTCGATTATCTTCATGTTTGCAGTGATTTGTTAGAGAAATCTGCTGTAAAATTTCTCTTGTTGTTTGAAGGAATCTGTCTTCATCTTTGGTTCTGTAATTCTGACCACAATGTATTCTGATGGTGTTCTGTTTAAGTATATTCAGACTCATCTAACCTCTTAGATTGGTGTTGCACTATCCCTCTTCAGATTGGGGAAGTTTTCACCTATCATTTCCTTCAACTAATATTATGTAACTCTCCCTCTTTTAGGAAGCCCAGGAATTCCAACAATTTTGAGGCTGCCACTTCTAGTATTATCAAAAATATATCATTTTTGTTTTTTCTTATTTTCCTTTCTATTGCCTCTTCTTCAATTCTTGAACTCTTTGCCTCCAATGACTCCATTTTTAACTTTATTTGCGTCTGTGGCTTGCTTTTTATTATTTAGCTCCTTTGTCTCTGTTTGAGTGAGTTCTTTTCTTTTTTTCTATAAGACGCACATATGTTTCTTGAGTCTCTATTCAAATATTATTTTCAGATATTAAGTGCCTGTAAGATTGTTGTTCTTAAGTCTAAATTTCTTCCTTGTCTTATTACTATGATAATAACAGCAGTTAATAGTATTTACTGTATGCTAAATATACTTTTGTATGTGCTTTGGTTTTGTTTATTTACTAACTTAATTTTCAAAATAACTCTATGAGGTAGGCAGGAATATTTCTTATATACCATGAAGCTTAGACAAAGTTATTTGTCTAAAATAAATCAATTTTTTTTGTGCACACACATTACAAATAAAAATATCTATAAAAATGTTCACAATTTGGAGCAAAAACTTGGATTCACACTAAATCACAATATGACCAAAAATAAGTAATTCACACAGCTATACTTCTAGTTAGTCATATGTAAAGCAGGAAAGCTAAGAAAGATTATCTATAATAACCTATCTGGGTGTAAATTATTAAGGATTTCTGAAGTCTTGATATATTTTATGAAGCTTTCGACAATACCAAGTCTACTTTTCTGAGTCTGCTAGTCCTTATCTATTATTTAAACTATTTCTTCAAAATACAGTATATTGCTACTATTATATGAGCTATAGCATTCAGAATGACCAGAAAAATTTGACTTCTTATAAATTAACGCTTTCCTCAAAGCTTTCTTTCCTTTACTACCCTAATAATGAATGCTTTTAAGATTGCTTTTGGTGGGGGCCGGGCGGTGGCGCTGGAGGTAAGGTGCCTGCCTTGCCTTGTGCTAACCTAGGACGGACCGCGGTTCGATCCCCCGGTGCCTGCCAGGAGCAACTTCTGAGTGAATAGCCAGGAGTAACCCCTGAGCGTCACCGGGTGTGGCCCAAAAACCAAAAAAAAAAAAAAAAAGATTGCTTTTGGTTATCTATAAGAGAAAGTCAGAGAAGAGGGAGCAATATTAGGAATTGAGACAACAATTAGAAAGCTGTATCAATTCAAATCAGAGGTGGTTATGGCATGGATTCAGGTAGTGACAAATATAAAAAGAAGAAAAGGTGGGGCAGATATCTAATACAGTGGTTAAGATGCTTGATTTGCACATGACCAACCTGAGTTCAATCCCACCATCCCATATAGTCTCCTGAGCCCACCAGGGAGAGATTCCTGAGTACTAGTCCCTGAGCACCACCATGTGGGAACCAAAATTTAAATAAAAAAGAAAAGCAAGATGTATTTAGAAATCATTAACTATTATATCTATACTAACATGAATAAATGAACGGAGCCAAATTGTACACGATGGCTTTCCTCTACCATCTTCAATCAGGGGAAATGAGGAGATTAAAAACTACTAAGAGTTACTAGCAAGGAGCAATTTGTTGGAGAAAGATAATGAGTTAAGTATGTTATGTTTTATTTCATATACTTACAAGAAAGCCAAGTATTACAGACATGTGATTTTAGGAGATTTTCTCAAATAAGGTAAATAATCAAGAGTCATCATTTGAGATACAGAAATTGAAGGTATGAGAAATTATGTGACCCAGAAGACACAAAATAAGGAGTTTCTAGACAGAAACTTCTAGCATCAACTAAATTTTCAATGAATATCTAATGAGTGAATGCAGGAAAAACAAATCAAGTCCCAAGACCGGTTCCCACAAGACACAGAGAAAGTAAGCTATACAAAATTCATTTGCTCCAGTCACCCATTCCAGACTCATTTCAGATTATGTCACCACTACACCTTCACAAATAAGTCATTCATCAAGATTTAAGTCTCAATAAACCTCCTTCTCTGTTGCATTTCTTCAGTCATTAAAATTCAACTGCAGATTTTACCTAGTAACTGCTCTATTACAAAATATTACTAAATTTTTACTATATATTTAGAAGAATCTGTTCTACTTCAGAGTTTTCCAAGGTAAAGCAACTTTTGATTTTTTATATTTGTTTGTTTTGGAGTGTCCACACCTGACTATGTGTCTGACGAACAGCAGTCATATTACAAGAATCTTGAAAAATAAATCTGTAAAAAACCTTGATTAAATAATAAAGACTTTCAGTATATTTTATTTAACTTGACTTAACTTTTTCCCAGTATATTAAGGCCTCCCTTTGTCAGAGCCTTATAAATATTCTACTATTATATCATTAATCATAATGGGACCCAGACTAATTGCTACTTTATAATGTTTCATTCATATGACTTTATGGTTTATGACATTTCAGTTTAAGATTTTTACCTATCACTTCAGTTGAAAATTGTTGAAATTTTGAAATGTTGAATTTTTCTAAAATGTTTTTGTAGTTGGTGCAGAGTTTTTATATAACAGTGTTCCTCAAATTTTTTTCTGATTCTGGTCCCCTTCCAACCATATTTCCTCCCTATGGTCCTTCTTCCCCATTCTACCAGTTGACATCCTAATTTATACTGTGGTGTTTTATTTTAAAAAAAATTGCCTGCAAATATTCTAGAGGCTCACAAAGAGTCATGTGTCTCCTGGTTGAAATAAAGATAATATTATGGATGTAATTACATATGAAACAATAGTTGGAGGAAGAGAAAGAGAAATAATATCAAGAAGAAAACTAATCAACATTTTCTCCTCTAATGATCAATGGCACACACAAACTGTAATTTTTTCCACCTAAAAAAATAAAAACAAAAAAAGGAAAACAAGAAACACACTATGCTATTTTTTCTTTTTTCATTTTTTTTTCATTTTTTTTTTTCGTTTTTTTGGGCCACACCCAGTGACGCTCAGGGGTTACTCCTGGCTATTCGCTCAGAAGTCGCTCCTGGCAGGCACGGGGGACCATATGGGGAACCGGGGGATCAAACCGCGGTCCGTCCTAGATTAGCACAGACAAGGCAGGCACCTTACCTCCAGCGCCACCGCCCGGCCCCGCTATTTTTTCTTTAAAAAAAAACAAAAAAAAACATGGAGGGGCCAGAGTGGTGGCACAAGTGGTAAGGCCCAAGCTAGCTTAGGACAGACTGTGGTTCAAAACCCTGGCTCCCCAAGTCAGGAGCAATTTCTAAGTGCATAGCCATTAATTACCCCTGAGCATCACTGGATGTGACCCAAAAACAACAACAACAACAAGGAAACCAGAGAAATATAGTAAATAAAGTGGGTTAGATGTTTGTGTTGTATCAGGTGACCCAGGTTCAATTCCCAGCAATCCATATGATCACTCAAGCACCACCAGGATTAATTCCTGAAAGTAGAATCAGGAGTAAACCCTGAGCACCATCAGGTGTGACCCAACCTTCCTCCTCCCAAAAAAAGGGAAGAAGTAAAAGTAGAATGTGAACAGGGAGAACTCAATGGGAATAAATAAGCACTTGCTTCTTTTGCAGCAGACCGAAAATAGTTCTCCAGCACTACATGGTCTCCTTACCACAGCTAGAAATCACCCCTGAACACAGAGGCAGGATTAGCCCATGAGCAATGCTGGCTGAGGAGAGACAGAGAGGAAAAAGAGGGAGAAGCAGATGAAAAAGCTTATAGCATCTGTGGAAAGAATCAAGACAGCAAGTATGGGTAAGAGATAGTTTAGAGCAAATACGGCTATTTCATTATAGCATTTACAGGCTCTATGGTGAGTTTAAAACTAATCCATTTGATAAAGAGCAGCTCAAAAAGCATTTCAAAACACTAAATCCACTTCTAGGAATAAAGAGCTTTTCTCTTCCCTTAATTCAAATATATAAACAAAACCAAATATCGTTGATCACTGGGAAGAGTTTACAACATAAAAACTGAAATTAAGATTAACAGGGAGGGCCCAGAGCCTGTAATTGGGTCTTTTGATAGTAAGCTTCATGGGCAGAGACACCCCGTATCTCCAAGGAAGGCCAAAGGAATTTTCTTTCTCATTTCTCCAACATATAATGTGCCTATGCAAAAAAAAAAAAAAAAAAAAAAAGACCATACCTGCCCCACCCCCGTTTTTTCTTTCCTTCTTTTAATGTTACTTATATTCTAGATAGGGGCTCCCACTTTTCCACAGAACCAAAGAACTTGAATCACTTTGTTCTGTTTCATATTTCTATGTCTTTTTACAAATTGAGTAAAGGAAAAAAAGTGGAAGGGGATTCAGGGGTCTAGTAGACTCAGAAATATTGAGTGGAAAAAAAAAAGAGGTTAGATCTAAATAGCCAAGCCAAAGTCAATGACAACAGAATCAAGAGACCCAAACTACAAGAGGCTAAATAGAAAATGAACCTGTTACACTATTAATCCAGAGAGTTAGGGGTGGAGGTTTGGGATGCATGCAGAGAACTAGGGTGGAGAGAGGTCAACACTGGTGCTGGAAATAGCCCTAATTCACTATAAAGATTAACAAGGAGGGACAGAGATAGTTCTGTGGGCTGACCAGATGTTTTACATGTAAAAAGCCCAGCTTAAAACATTCACTCCATTATCTCCTGAGCACTACCAAAAGCAACACCAAGCACAGTCCAGAGCATTGCTGCATATGGACCACTTCCCCAAAAATTAACAAATAAAATGAAAGAAATGGGGGGAAAATAGAATTAGAGAAATAGAAGTAATTTGAAGGCAAAAAGGTCTTGTGTTTTACTGGGAAGAGGAGGCTTATGTGTCACACCTGGCAGAGCTCTAGCTCTCAGATGACTCCTATTGGGATTATGGGCCTATTGATTCCAGGGATTGAACCCAGGCTGCTAACACAAAAGGGAATTTCCCTACTCACTGTACGATCACTCTAGCCCTCTTTGATTTCTTTACTCAACTAAACAAAGTAAAATAAGGTACACAAAAATATACACAAAAATAAAAAGCAGGGCTTTCCAAAAAATACTGAGACAAGAAGGCTTCCTAAAATTTACACTTACCAAATTAAAAACCTACAAAGTTTTGGGGAAAAAAAAAAAAAAAAAACACAAGAAAATCACAGAATATAAAAGTATACAAAGATAACAGGGAAAAAAGTAAGGGGCCACTGAAGTACTCTTTTTAAGACGACTATTTTTAAGTTATGTATAATTTACCTTAATAAGTCATTTTAATGGGTATAATTGGCCGGTGTAATTTTAAGTATAAAGCAATTACTTTCAAACAGCAAGTATGATTATATCATGATACCTCATTTTGAAAAATCAATAATCTAAAAGATTACCTGAAGTAGGCCATGATTTGATCCCAATATTTAACAAATGAAAATAAAAAATAAAAATCAACCCAGCAAAAAAAAACAACTCTAGCTAGATATTATTGACTAAGTTTTATACAATAATATTCTACAAGCTGTCATAAGAAACACATAAATTAGAAACTATTTAAATTGTAAATATTAAGGGAATTAATAAATAAAATATAATAAATTCATAAATAATATGTGATATATTATTTGACTATCACATAGCACTTTAAAATATTCTATATTAGTTCACTTGAGAAATATAAATTGGGGCCGGAGCTGAGGCACAAGCAGTAGGGCCTTGCATACGCTAACCAAGGATGAACAGTAATTCAATCCCCCAACATCCCATATGGTCCCCCAAGCCAGGAGCAGATTTTTGAGTGCGCAGCCAGGAGTAACCCCTGAGGTCACCGGGTGTGGCCCAAAAGCAAAAAAAGAAAAAAAGAAAAGAAAGAAGGAGGGAGGGAGGGAGGGAGGGAGGGAGGGAGGGAGAGAGAGAGAGAGAAAGG
>PVKC010040418.1:0-12349 GCA_004027635.1 Crocidura indochinensis | reverse complement strand
TTTTTTTTTTTTTTTTTTTTTTTTTTGGTTTTTGGGTCCCACCCAGCAGTGCTCAGGGGTTCCTCCTGGCTCCATGCTCAGAAATTGCTCCTGGCAGGCACGGGGGACCATATGGGGCACCGGGATTCGAACCGATGACCTTTTGCATGAAAGGTAAATGCCTTACCTCCATGCTATCTCCCGGGCCCCCATAGGTAGTATAATTCTAATGGTACCTAATATAGACATAGACACAGACATACAGACATTGTCATAGACATAGGCATAGACATAGATATAGACATTACAGACATTGTCATGACATAGGCATATAGACATAGGCATAAACATAGATGTAGTAATTCACTCAAGTTCAAATTTTGAAATTGTGTTTCCAGTGAGATCTCACTGTTCTGGGGGATTTAAAAGGCTCTGATGCCCTCTCTGCAGGGTTTGGTCACAGTCCCCGGGTCCCAGAGCAGTATGCTAGTATGAATGTTACAATTCTGGGCTCCAAGCAGAACTTGAATCCTGCGCCCTCAGAAAGGGGCCTCTGGGGCTTCAGGGAGGCAGGGGCCAGACTGTGGTCCCCCTTGCTGCTGATCTCCTTGACTCACTTCAGCCCAAGGATCCTTCTCATTAGTGGAAATTGTAAGTATCAGGGTGTGTCCCCGAAGGCTCCCATCTCCATAAGGATACAGCCTGCCATCTGACTGTGACCAAACCCTGCAGAGAGGGCATCAGGGTCTTTCAGGTGGCATGTTGGCCACCAGAGCCTGGACGGGCTAAGTTGTGAGCTAAGATCCTTCTGTTTCTCAGCCCTAAAGTCCCATAACCTATCAACAGTCCCACAGACACCCCTAGGCACCTCCATCAGACTCTGGGCTGGAACCTGCCACTGCTGTGGCCCAGGCTCCTTGTGAGTCCTGAAAGCCGAATGCCATGGGCAGCCGAAACTGGGAACAAGGGTCCTAAGGAATGCCATGCTGGGGGAAGGGTTGGGGAGCAGCTGACCTGCAGGAACATGCATGGAGACATAGAGGCAATGCTCCTTCTTTCTGCTCAAGCACAGTGGAGCCTAATGTCAAGGCGGCTGAACCCTGGGTCCTGATGGGAAATGGGTAGGGACTGGCAGGACCAGCATCTCTGCTCATAGCCCACTTCTGTTGCAGTGTCTGCTATGAAGGGGAGTTGACCAGGAACACAGAGGTGCCTGCTGCCAGAGGAGAAACCCCCAGCCTGCCCCAAAGAGCCTTGGGTTAGTCTCTCCTTTATCTCCAGACACCAGGGAGTCCCGACTGTCCCTGGCATTGTGGAAGTCATACTAAGGGACTGTCTGTTCCTGTAGGAGTCTGCTGGGCTGGTCGGTGGGAAGGGAGAGCTGGTGGGGCTGGGGAGAAGTCTCCCCCAAGAGGAGAATGATAAAGAGGAGGTGATGAGTCCAAGTGATAGCTCAGCGGATAGGGCACTTGCCGTTAAGTGGCCAGCCCAGGTTCAACCCAGATTTCATCCCAGATTCAATTCCCAGCATCTCATATCCTGAGCACCACCAGGAGTGATTCCTGAGAGCAGGGCCAGGAATAACCCCTGGATACTGCTGGTTTGACTTGAATGAAAAGAAAAGCAGGCTGAGTGAAAAGCAGAGTCTCAAACTCAATTTACCTGGGGGCCGCAGGAGGCAAAGTAGGGGTGATCCTTGAGTGCAAAGTCAGTAGTAAGCCTTGAACATTAGGGGTGTGTGACCCAAACAACTAAAACAAAACAAAACAAAAAAAGATTCCTCTAGGGCAGGGCCACAAAATGTTGTATGGAGGGCCCTTTGCAGTCCGTGAGCCTCGAGTTTGAGACTCCTGGTGAAGAGTAACTTGCTAGGAAACTCACCTCAAGGACACCCCTAACCTAGTATAAGTCTCAGACTCCTGTGTGCTGAGATCCATGAACAAAGGCACCTGCAGACACATCCACATCTGTACACATGACAATGCACACATAAAGTGTGCATCTATAGACATATACTCAACTATGCATGTCTATGTACATATGCCCATAACCTAAACATATGTACATGTGTGAGCATCTATACAGACACAAACATGCTTCTATAGCCCAACATTTTATACATATACTCATAGAACACACAAACATGTATGTATACATGTATACACATGAACATATATATACATACACCTGTATATAGACGTGTGTGTGCATGTGCACAGACTTGTGTTTTTGTGCACACACCTGTGTGCAAATAGGTCAGACCCCTACATGCACAGACAGCAGGGCAAGAGCAGCAGTGCCCGATCTGGAGTTGTTGCGGCGGCTCTAGGCCCCTCCAGGCTGCCCTAACAGGCTGTGAACTGGGGCCCTGGCAGGATTCAGCAGCCCCCACTGTTGTTCCCTCCACCCCCATCTACAGGATCCTGCAGCAGATCATGCGAGAAGCTGAAGGCACAGCGGGCCCCCTGTCAGGTACCAGGGCAGAAGTGGGGAGGGCAGCTTGTCCATACAGAGGGGTGGCTGTGGGCTCCCCTTCCTTGGGTCTAGGCCACCTCTGGGGCCTGCAGACTCCAGCTTTACTCTGGGGGGCTCTGCTTGTGCCCAAACAGCGGCCTGAGAGGAGGAGCTCCACACGGGGGGCTCAGCCTGAGGAGACCCCGCAGGGCCGAAGAAGGGCAGGAAGTACCACTTCAGCAACTGCCCTGCTTATCCAAGAGGTGAGCAGGGTACTGGGCACAGCCTCCAAGGACTGTGAGGGCCTGAGGAGCCTACAGAGCAAAGGTCCAGCAGGCCCTCCTCCCAGCCTCGTTTCCTACTGCAGGCTCTGGCCCGAGGGGGCCTGGAAACCTTGGCGGATGACTCAGGCTTCATTGAGGCCACAAGCCGGGCCCTGGCCGAAGCCTGTCACATGGAGCCAGAAGCAGTGGAAGCAGCAGCCACTGAACTACTAAAAGGACGTGAGGCCCCTGCAGGCAGCCTGGACCAACCTCGGGGCTCCACAGAGACTTTCACCCCCCACAGGCCATGAGGGCCCAGCAACAGTTTGGAGAGCCTGAATTGAGGAGCCAGCACTCCCATGATGCTCTGTGGGAGTCTAGGGTGGGACACCCCATCAGTCAGGGTACGGTGGGCCCTGTTCCTGGTCAAATGAGCAGTGGGAGACTCTACTGTGCTTACTTGGGGCCAGGGCAGCCCCCATCAGGCCTTTCCCATCAGCAGGCATTAAAGTCTTTGGGCCCACACCAGGCCCCCGGCCTCTACCTGCCTCCTTGTGGGTCTATCCACACTTACCCTCTTCCTTAACCCTTTCCAGGGCCTGTGTATGGCTATGGAGCCTGGAAGAACAGAGACCGTCTGGATGAGAACACCATCCAGACAGACAGGGAACAGAGAATCTGGGCAGAGACAGGGCCCAACAAGCTCAAGAGGTAGCTAGGAAGACTCACACCCAGGATCCCAGACTCCAACTCCCACCAGAGCCTGCACTCCAGTTCTCAGCTCCTGCCACACCTACACCAGGCTCCAGGCCTCAATTTATGGCACAGTCTGCACCCCAGCTCCCATGCAGCCTGTACCCCAACTTATTCTACAGCCTATACCTCAGCTCTCACACAGCCTACACCCCAACTTATGCCATATCCTGCACTCCAGATCCCATACAGCCAACCATCTGTGAGGCTTCACCTGCCCCCTTGCCAGAATCCACTGCCCACACAGGCCTTCAGCCTCAGGTGCCACTTGCAGGTCCGCAGGGCACATTTCACAGCCTCTCTGACCCCAGCCAGCAAGGCCAGATGCAGAGCTGGGCCCAGAGTCTGCTATGCAGTGAGCAGGGCAAAGAGTTTGTCTTCATGCAGCGCTGTGATGCTCTTTCCAAGTAGAGGTTCTGTTCAGAAATACAGCAGGGAGGACAGAGAACACTGGGGCAGGTCAAGAGGACCAGCTAGGGGCAGACCAGGCTCTGTGGGTCTCACAGTGGCCTCCCCCATGTCCCTCTCACAGTTACTTCCACAAGCCTTCACCCACTCCTTAAGCTCCCCTGCTCTGTTGCCTTCATGGATTTCCTGTGGCCTTCTAGCAGACCCCTAGTAAACTTGGGCAAAAGGAGGAACAGGTAGAGGGTGACAAATGTCTATTACCATCTATAAGTGTCCATCATCTGTCACGTCTATTGCCATCTATCAGTCCTGATCATGTATCGTGTCCATTACCACTTATCAGTCCCCATTATCTGTCATGTCTGATCACTCATCAGATGTCTGATCCCATCTGCCAATCTTAGGTCATTAGCATCTGTTGGCCCATCCCCTATATGCCTATTATCTTCTATCATTATCTCTGCAGCTACTGAGGACCAAACGTCTTTGCTGCCTAGTCTCTGCTCTGTGCAACCCACCCAACTTGTAAAGCACCCTCCTCAATATCCCCACCAAATTGGTTCCTTTAAATCCTTATTTAATTTCTGAAAAGCCTTAGATACATGACCCGTCTGAAATGCATCCAGTACGCTCCAGAATCCCCACCCACCCAACTTGAAGCTCCCCTATCTTGCCATTAACATAAGGATTCCTCACAAGTCTCTGTTCTAGATACTTCCTTCTCTGCTTATCTCACTGACAATCTCCGCTCTTGTATCAGAGCTGCCTCTGCGTTGACTCTCCAAGTCCACACTGCATGGCTCCAATCCCTTCCTGCTCCAGATCGTGATCCCCAACCCTCTTATGTAGCAGCCCCTTGTCCATGCCCACCTGTGGCTCAACTTGACCAGATGTGAAACAAATCCTTCCATGTTCAGTGCATGAGATAGGATGGGAGTAGGACCATGCCTTATGTGCAATGACCCTAGTTTGATCCCCAGCACCTTGTGACCTCCTGAGCATCTCCCACTGGATGGCCCTGGCAGTCCCTATACTACAGAGCCTAGATGGCAACACATCTGGACCCTCTCACTGAACCAACACTCCCCTCATAACCAAAGAATCACTGGGAATCACACACATACACACACACACACACACACACACACACTATACACACACATGAAAAGGAGGAGGTATATAAGGGCCTGAGACTTGAAGAATTATCTGGCAAGTGTTAGGCATGAGTTCAAACACTGGTGCCTTATGCAGGCTCAGGTGACCATGGCTGCCCCATCTGGGACCCCTGATGAGGAGAAGGCAAAGAGGGCACTTCCATTCTCTCTTTGCAAACCATAGCAAAGAAGGCAGGGGTCTGGGGCAGGGAGAAACCAGGCTCTTCACGGCCTGTATGCAAAAAGGCTCTACCCAGCTCACACACTCACACTAACAGACACACTAACACAGATCACCCCCACTCACCTGTATACACTCACACACACACTAACATATAGACACACTGACACACATATACAGGCCAACATATACAGGCACTCATGCATCCACACTCACATACATACATGTACTAAGTTATAGTCACACGTATACACTAAAATACAGACATGCTTACACACAAATTCACACAGACTTCCACATGCAGACACTCACATTCACACACACATATGTGTGCACTCTCATCATCACACACCCACACACTTAGATTCATGCACAGATGTTCACATCTGTCCAATTTCAGTTGTTTTGGTTTATTGAAGGATCTAGACTGGGTTCTACCCACCACCACCCCCTGTCCCATTACCATGCCAAGCTCTGCTTCTGGAACAAAAGAGGGCAGGATACAGGGCAAGAAAGGCCTCCCTGCAAGATCATCTGGTATGCAGGTAGCTGAGGAGCTACAGACACTGGCTAAAGCCATGTCTGCTGGAGGTTCCACTCCCTCTAGACTTAGGGCCCAGCTGCTGGTGGGGATCTACCAGTGGAGGGGGGTATAGTGGGAGGTGGGTGGAATGGGCACTAAGTCCAGTGCTGGGCCATGGGCGCTAGGGGCTCTTCTCATTGGAGAAGCTATGCTCAACCCCTGGACAATCAGAGTCTGGTTTGGTGCTGTCTAAGCCCAGCTCTGACAGGCCTGATGGCTTTACAGGCAGAGCTCAGTCTCTGAGCTGGCTAGCCAGCTTACCCCCAGAGTCCACCCCTCAGATCGAACTCGATGTGGCCTCCTTGCTGCGACGTGAGGCAGCTCACAAGCCCCTTATATTTCACAGAGGGATGTCCTGACATTGGCTGATTGACACGGATGACAGGAAGGACACAGCCTTGCTCTCCACATGGGTTCGATCCATGATGCCCAAGAGCAGGATTCACTCCTTCCTGGTTCCCACAGTAGTCTTGCCAGCCCTGAGCATCCCCTGACCCCCACTTCCTTCCCTCCTTCATGTTGCTCCCATCCTCCTGGCCAAGGGTCCTCGTGACACTCCCCTCCTGCTTTGAGACTGACAGCTTAGGAACGACATTAGAAGCAACACTCATCTGAGGACTTGAGCCAGACATGGAATGGAATGCAACATCCAGTCTGGAAAACCAAGATCTGGAAGCTCCTTGCAAGCACTTTTGCTTTTGTTGGACGAGAATCAAACTGGAGGTCTTCCACATGCACTGCCACATAGCTGCATCCCCAACCCTGCTGTGGACCCATCAGGTATGACACTTTGGTGTCAGCATATTGGGCGGCTGGGGAGCAACACACTTTTGAGGGGGAGCCACTGTTCCTTGACAAGATGAACATTTATTGAGCAAGGACCAAGGTGTTTACGTGCCAAGGGAAGGGGCTATGTGTGTCAAGTGAAATTCAAAACAATTCCTCAGATTAATGTGTAAGCCAATATTAGCGTCAATTTTCAAAGGAAATTCTGGGTGGATGCAGGCTGCTGCAACACTGTAAGACCCAGACAATGAGACTTAGTTCCCAGGAATGCTGTGGTCTGCCCAGGAGTCTGTGACCCTTTGACCAAGCCCTCCAACTTGACCCCAGGGAACATTTGGCAAAGAAATAGGGCCCAAGGACCTGGGACAAGATCATAGACTGATGCTGAACTTAGCTGGAAAATGTGACGATGCCAGAGAATCTTTTATGGGGGCAGATGCAAGAGCCTCAGGGTGCAGAAGAACTAACTGCCTGCTGTTATTTATGTCAAATGAGCAGCAGCAGCAGAGATTTCTGGTGAAAAAGGAGTGAGTACAGGAAAGGAGAAAGAGGTAACTGGATTTGGGGTGGTAGTGAAAGAGGAAACCAGGTCTCTCAAGTTCAGAAAAGAACTGTCCATATCCCATGTGTGCAAAAGGATGCTTTGAGAAAGCCATTCCCATTTGGTGGATCCTTCATACAAGCTCCTTTACCCTCCCTCCCTCTTGGTTCTTGTGATTACCTGGTTTGTTTGTTTGGTTGGTTGGTTGGTTAGGGAGCATAGTTGGTTGTGCTCAGGCCTTACTTACTCCTGCTTTGTTTGCAGGCATCACTCCCTTTGGACTGGGGATGGAATTCAGGACAGCCATGTGCAAGGCAAATGCCCTCCCCACTGTACTATCACCCTGAGGGTTAAACACTTGGTTACACTTGCACTGTGGCCTTGGAGCCCACAAGTATGTATGTGTGTGTGTGTGGGGGGGGTGATTGGTACTTGCATGTAAGCAGTGGGACTTGCACATGAGATCACTTTCACTTTCCAGGGTACTCTCAAGGGCTCCCATACTGGAGCTGTGGGCTCAGAAATCACATACTCTGGGGGCTGTAGTGATAGTGCAGCAGTAGGGCATTTGCCTTGCACGAGGCTGACCCAGAACGGACCTTGTTTTGATTCCCAGCATCCCATATGGTCCCCCAAGCCAGGAGCGATTTCTGAGTGTGTCACTGGGTGTGGCCCCAAATACAAAAAACAGAAAACAAAAACAAGCAAACAAAAAAAGAAATCACATACTCTGCTGTGGTTCTGGGAGCCCAAACAACCAAGGTACCAGAACCAAAATCAGTGCATATTTGTGGAACCAGGGATCCAACTCTTGGACTTAGGCTTATAAGGAGGATCTTTTGCCTCTGAGAACTCCCAGGCTGTGTTTTCTTTCTAAATTGTTTCTGCCTTCAGTTGCCTCCTCCTTGGGGTGATTGTGGCTAAGACTCATCAGTTTAGAAGCTAAGGGACCACGCCCCATGGTGGTAAATCATTTAGCAAATCAAAATAATTCTTGTTCTGCCCATGCTAAGAAGGCTGGCTCAGAAAGGCTGAGCTCCTACTCCTGAACCTGCACTTGGGACTCCAGATTGCCTTGTTTTTTGTAAGGATGTGAGGGTCACATGACAGCCCCCCAGTAATCTGGCTGAGATCTTGTCCACCTGTAGCAAAGCCCCAGCATGGCCAGTGCCCCAATGCCTCTGCCTGCCCCCCACTCTCACTCAGGGCACACAGATCACGCCTCACTGTCTTTCCTCAGGGTCTGCTGCAGGGGCCTCTGTCGGGGGTCTCTGTTGGGGTCTCTATGGGGGTCTCTGTTGGGACCCTCTGGAGGGTCTGTCAGGAATATGTTCTTGCCACTCTCCTCTCTGGGGTGCACTGAGTCCTACGCCCTGAGATGGAGGCCTTGTGATTCTCCCTGGCCTTTCTCTCTGGGCGCCGACTTCTCAACTTCTGGTTTTGCTTCCCTGGTTCTGGCTGACTGGGATCCTGCCACCTAGTCTGGAAGTGAAAGACACAAAGTCCTTTCCGGGCATCTCTGCATCTCCCTAGCCTGTCCTAATTTCCCTCCGGCAAAGTGTCTCCTTTGTCATCCGCACAAGGGACAGGAACTGGGGTGGGGAGTGGATGCAGATGAGTCAGCCCAGAGAAGGTTTCACTCGGCCTGGACTATCAGTCAGTGTCAAAGGGCCTTTGAAAGACTCTTAAACAGGACTGGACTCCCACACACTCACCACACTCACACATGCGCTCACACTGACACACACCATATATATACCACACTCACACACAGACCACATTGACACACTCTCACACACCCATGCTCGTCTGCGTGTGTGTGTGTGTGAGAATACATGCTTCTACATGCTACAGTACACTTGAGTCTTACAATCACACACACATGCACACATTCATCTCTGTCACACTACAATGCACTTGCATGTAGCCAGCACTTTATAGATTAAACCTATGCACCACCACCACCACCACCCCAGCCCACCCAGCTGTGTTTGAAGTGTTAAATAAGTGCTCCAGGCTGGCAGTTGGCCCTGCAGTTCTGGCTGAGGCAAACAGCTATTAAAACCTGACGAAATGATGAGTCCCAGGGCTGCCATCAGAGCTGCTGGCAAGGGGGGGCTGGCTGATGCTAACCGAAAGAGGGGCTCCTGGGGGTTCTGCACAAGATTAGCCCCTCTGGGGCCTCCTCACACCATACTTGGAAGGTCTCTGGCCTTCATTAGTTCTGTGACCTCCCTCCCTGCTCTACTCTCAGCTCTCATCTTCACTGTCACTATCGCCTTCTAGGTGACCCTTTGACACAGCCCACATGGGTCAAGGGCAGGAGGGGCTCAGCTGCCCTTCAGCTGACAAGCCCTTCAGGTGATAAGTCCTTCTGGCTTATACTGTATTTGATGTGAAGCTCTCCTCCCCCCTCCCCCATGGCCTCACACCTCTACCAACAGAGGAATTAGCAGAAGCCTTATTTCCTATTTCTGGAGCTGTAGTTAACAAAGAACAAATCTCAAATGCTCTCGGGGCAAGACTTGATTACATCTTCAGAAAACACCAAAGTCTGTGAGGCCATCGCACAGACTCATCACACCTCAAATTTCTTTAGGCCTGCTAGATCTTCCTCAGTTCTTTAACTCAGCTCTCAGCCCCTCACCTCTGTTCTCCCCCTTGATATGTTCACACTTTCTAGAATTTTCTATAGGTGGATTTACAGCAGGTGCTCTTTCTGATCTGGCTTCTTTCTCTCAATATAACAATTGGGGAGGGGTTAAACCTGGTACGGTGCTAGGGAATCACCTCTTAATGGTGCTCAGAGGACCTTGCAGTACTGGGGATCAAACCAGAACTCCCTCATGTGAAACCTGTACCCCACTGACCCTCTCCAGAACTATTCAGAACCAGAGATTGTAAAGATAGGTGACGTGTCTTGCATCCAATTGACTCAGTACCAATATGACCCTATGAGTACTAATAGAAGTAACTCCTGACATGAACAGAATATGACTGAAACCCAACTACAAACATGCTTGTAATCATGGTGTTTAAATAAAAATTTATTAAAAAAAAAAAAAGTAACTCCTGAGCACAAAGCCAGTAGTCCCTAAACACCACCAGGCCACCACCCCCCAAAATAAATAAGACATAAATAAAAGAAAACAAACAGGTATTTGGAATCATCCACACTGTGTTGTGTGTCAACAGCTGCTTCCTTTTTCTGGTTGAATCATTTCCATGGCATGATGGACCCATCTGCCCATTTGCCAGTATGGGGGGTTCCTGGCCAGAGGTGATAAAAAAGCTGCCATGACTGATCAGGGCTCAGAGCCTGGTGATTTCTCAGGGTAAAGGCTCCCTTTCTTGGTTCAGTATATGCCAATGCCAATCCACCCTTTCCCTGAAAAGTTGTCCCTAACAGAACCAAACAGTAAACCAGAGCGCTAGGCTCAAACCTTGCTTTCCCCAACCCCCTTTCAATGTGTTGCTTTATGAGATACTTGTCCCAACCTGAACATCCCCAAGTGCTGATCTAGCTCAGCCCTGAGCTGTGTTCACCACTGATCTTGAATGTGCCTAATAAGATATTGGCTGTCTTTCATCTGCCTGGGAGCTACAGCTATGAAGGTCAAGTTGTGTAGTCTCAGAGGGTATAAGATATTCCCTCAAGGAGTCAGAAAAATAGTACAGTGGATTGGGCACTTGCCTTTGCCCCATGAATACTAAGAAGAGTGATCCCTGAGAGCAGGGAGGCTAGAGTCCATTCCCTGGTGAATGGGCCTGAAGTAGGGTAAAACAAGGATTAAGAAAACCAGACAGATATAATATAGAAAAGCATGGATTCAAGAGGCTTCCAGCATCATGGACTGAGTGCCCTTACTATCTATCCTTCATGTACAGCATAATTGTTCAGGGATAGTCAACATGGGAAGAAGGGCAGATACCTATCTCATGCCAATCAAGCCTGAGTGAGTCTTTATATCTCAAAGGAGGTGTGTGAAGGGAGGAGAATGCTAGGGCAGAGTCTCTGAGAATTTTCTTCCTCTGGGAGAGATGGCAGACAAAAGAGTGAATACAAGACCCTCATCAGCAAAGTGCTTTTTGCTGATGCCTGAGTTCAGGTATTTCAAATTAAGAGTCATTAAATCATCTCTTTCTACCACTCTCTGCAAACTCTCTAGCTAAACTTACTTATTTCTTGGATTTCTTCATATGCAGCACAGGGCCAGGCCAGGAGTGAGACCTGGGCACCACCAAATGTGTCCCCACCTAATAAATTTACTTTGAGTTTCCAGAGCCATAAACTGCAGGACAGGTATTTGCTTTGTATGCAATCAATCTGGGTTCAACCCCAGTACCTCATATAGTCTCTCAAACTGTACCAGGAATGAGTCTTAATAACAGAGACAGGAATAAGCCCTGAGCACTGCTAGCAAGCACTGAGCAAGCATGGTCCAAAAACAAACCAAAATAATCTACTGTGGACATGGGAAGTGCTATCCAGAACCTACAAAAAGATTTTCCTGTTGAGGGATCACATTTGGTGATGCTCAGGGTTACCTCTCATTTTGCACTCAGAGATGTGTTTGGGGGACTATATGGGAAACCAGGGATGGAATCAGGGTTAGCCAGTACAGGGCAAGCACCCTACCTGCTACCTGCAGTATTATCACTACCGCCTCGGGTTCCTCAATTTCCTTTACCATGCAAAATGTGAATCTGCCTTTCATGCCAAGAAAATTCCATGACAAATGAACTGGACCATCCTCAACAGAAGAAAGCACAGATAGGGTCAATGGGAAGAAATTCAAAAGGAAAGAAATTACACTGCAGTCATGCTCCACAGGGCCAACCTGGGGTGTCCTTTGCGGATGACCAAGTGGAATCAGAAATTTGGAGTTAGAAAGGCTCAAAAGGAACTAGTATAGCAGGTACTTGCCTCGCAAATGGCCCACCTAGATTCGATCCCTGGCATCTCATATGGTCTCCTCTAGGAGTAATTCCTGAATGTAGAGACAGGAATAAGCCCTGAGCATCACCAGGTGTGAACCATAAACAAACAAACATAAAAGAAAGTAGTGAGGGGCTGGGCGGTGGCGCTGGAGATAAGGTGCCTGTGCTAACCTAGGATGGACAGCGGTTCGATCCCCTGGTTCCCCATATGGTCCCCCGTGCCTGCCAGGAGCAACTTCTGAGTGAATAGCCAGGAGTAACCCCTGAGCGTCGCCGGGTGTGGCCCAAAAAAAAAAAAAAAAAAAA
>PVKC010040417.1:0-12342 GCA_004027635.1 Crocidura indochinensis | reverse complement strand
ATCATGAATAATTTTGTTACTGTAATTCACATTCATTAAAACATAACAAATAATATAATATCTGTAGCTAGAAACTCTGGATAAGAACCTTGTTCTAAAATGTTTGCTCTTTGGAGTTCATAAAAGTTATTTGAATTCTCCTCCTCTAGTGCTCCCTTTGGCAGCATATATACTAAAATTGGAACAATACGAGATTAGCATGGCCCCTGTGTAAGGATGAATTATCCTCCTCTTTTGGTGGGAAGTCTAACAATACCTTTGGTAATTAAGAGGAGTCATTGAAAAATACCGTCTATATATATACTACTTGATACACATTAAGTTAACTTGATAAATTTAAGATTTTATTTTTTTTTTTTACTACCACCACAGTTTATGGAAAGTTAAAATCAGAAAGCCTGCTGGGCTTCCCCACAAGGGTAGCTGAGAAAAGACCTCAAAGAGAAATCGCTTCCTTGAAAAGTAACGGTGGTATTTCTCAAGCTTAGTAAGTTACAAACATTTATTTGGCCTAATAAGAATTTCCCTTCTGCTGTGCTAAGTATGTATATAGTTGAGCATTTACCTCCAGATGACAAAATTAGTACACATAAATATAACCATGATTAAATATCACTTTACCTGGGAAAATCATCATCAAGAGAAACAAAAAAATAACTGTGATCCTCAAAGTGAAGTTAATCTTTTAAAAGATATTCTGTATCTTTAAGCAGTCTACTCGGATGAAAGGAACTGTTCATAGGAACACCTGGCAAAGTTGCTAATCTTTTAATTTATATTAGAATTGACACCCAGGGTCAGCCTGAGAATAAAAACCTTGAGATATTAAAATTTACTTTTTTGATACCAGATAAGCCTCTGGCTCAACTCCCCTGTCTTTTAACTGGAGCTTATCGTTCAAAAATTGTAACCCACACTAAAGTCCTGTGAATTGTCTATTGTGAAAAAACTTAAAGACCAAACAGATAAACTTTTTTGTTAACAAAAAGTACAATTTGGGGGCCAGAGAGATAGCATGGAGGTAAGGCATTTCTCTTGCATGCAGAAGGGCAGTGGTTCGAATCCCAACATCCCAATGGTCCCCTGAGCCTGCCAGGAGCAATTTCTGAGCATAGATCCAAGAGTAATTCCTGAGCGCCACCATCAGGTGTGACCCAAAAACCAAAAAAAAAAAAAAAAAAGTATACTTTGTTTAACCTTGCAGGACAGCAGATGTAGGCAGTCTCTCACACAGAAAATTCATGTTAAAATGCATAACTGTAACATTAAAAAAAAGGCACTTCAATTTAGATTCATCCCCACAACCGAGTGTGGCTCTGTCTTTTGCATCTGAGTCACTTTCCTGGGAACCCCCAAAATTTCCTGAAGTGCTAGGGTCAAGACAATTTTTCTTTCTTAGGAATCGATCTTAAGGAGGTAAGTACCAGTGGAAAGACTATCAGAAAGTAAGTCAGAATTTGTAATCTGTAGTTTAGTTTTCTTTGTGAAAAAGATATTTTTAAGTAACCATGTCATTTAATATCTCTGAAGCTCACTTTTTTTTATCTTTTAAATGAAGATAAAAAATAATTTCATTTTTCCCTCCAGCTCTGTGACTCCATGTGATATCTTATTCCAGTATTTATAGCCTAATGCTCAACACTTTCTTCATTCAGCACATAAAGTATAGCCAGACAATTCTATAACCTCCTCTAATAGGTATTCCAATTATTTTAGGCCTTGAGAGGTTATTCTTAGCATCTGTGCCATATTGTAAAATGTATAAACAGAAAAAGCAGATGGAGTCAAACACGACTCAGATGCCCTATCAAACACCCTAAGGGCAGCTGTTGGGTCAAAAATATGGGATCCATAGACACAGCTGCAGAGAGCATTAATAACCTACAGAGGCAATCACAGACAGCAAAGAATTTCAGATAAGTATTATAATTCTAAGCACAAAAGGCATTGAAAAAATATCTGTTCATTTATTAGAACTAAATTTTAAGAAAAATTAATCACTTTTATTTGTTCATGTAAAGAATTATATATTTTAATTCGCCAGTAACAGCACATAATAAAGTCTCACATATATATAAATATAAATGAATTAGTCTGGATCGTCTAATTCTGTGTCCAGGAATTCAGGCTGCTAGAATCTTCTTAATTAATTTCTCTTTAATTTCTCCTAATAAATATTGTAACAATCTATTATAAGATTCCCCCAAAGAATAACTTTGCCAAGTAATAATTCCCTTTTTTGTAGTGTATGATTTGTTGCTTCCCCAATAAAGAGATAGAGGTTTATATTATCCCTCTAAATATAGACAGGCCCTGTGACTTCCTTTGATCTTCAAAAGAATGAGGCAGTGAAAGGAAAGGGCCTGAGCCATAATATAACAGATAGGGTATTTATTTACCTGCATGCAAACCAAACCTGGTTTGATCCTTAGAACCCCATTTTGCCCTCTAAGTCTGCCAGGAGAAATTCCTAACTGTAAATCCAGGAGTAATCTATAAGCACAAAGAAGTAACCCAACCCCCAAAATAAATGTTTAAGTAAACGTAGAATTGATTTTTTAAATAAGACAGTAAAATTGTGAACATTCCAGAACTTAGATTTCAAGATTCCTTACTGTTTTAGCCTATGTTCTCTTAGAACACAGCCAGTAAATATGAAAAGTTAGGTTTGAATAGTGATAGACAACATCACTATAGAGGTTTCAGCTTTCCAACTGTCCTTGACAGGCACCCTGGATGAACATGATACTAAAGATTATCCATCTTCAGCAAGCAAATGGCAAACTCTAATATCAGGAACTCTAATATCAGGAAAATAATGACAGGTTAGATATGAAGGAGTTCAGAATCAAGCTTCACCCCCAAACAGACTCATTAAGCACATAGTGTACGAACTACAGTGTACCCTACAGTGTACCCTACTCTTGGCATATTAAATGTTAAGACTAGAGTAACTCTGAGCCTCTTTCATAAAAACACATAATACATGAAAGGCACATCCCTGAGCATGAGCCAACTCTTAAGACTGTTATGCCCTCCTCTCTTGACAAGAAATTGAAAAATACATTGCCTTCAAATGGTTATCGGTTCTCATCTTGTTATTCTAACCTGTAATATTCTAAAGTTGGAAAATTAAAGATAGTAATTGAAAAAGAAAAATTAGTCATTATAGGGGAGGAAGATTCAATAACTAAATCCAGGTTCACATTTCCAATTATTTATCATTAATTTTATACTCTTGTTACATTACCTACCAAGAGATTTCAGCAGTAATAGATTTTCTGAAAAATTAATGTTAATTAGTGAGAAAAGTATAATGCCTGTCTCGAATACAGGCAGAGGGTGGGGAAAAAGAGAAATGGTGGTGGGAATTTTGCACTGGTGAAGGGGGTTTTCTTTTTATGAATGAAACCCAACTACAATCATGTTTGTAATCATGGTGCTTAAATAAAAATATTATTTTAAATAAACCTAATTAAAAAATAAATTTTTTTTTGGTTTTTGGTTCACACCCTGCAGTGCTCAGGGGTTACTCCTGGCTCCATGCTCAGAAATTGCTCCTGGCAGGCACGGGGGACCATATGGGGCACCGGGATTCGAACCGATGACCTTTTGCATGAAAGGCAAACGCCTTACCTCCATGCTATCTCCCGGGCCCCTAAAAAATAAATTTTAAAAAATGCCTCATCTGATTCTGATATTAATATGGCCATTCCAGGTTTTTTTTTTTTTTTTGGTTTGGGCCACATCCAGTGACACTCAGGGGTTACTCCTGGCTATGCACTCAGAAATTGCTCCTGGCTTGAGGGACCATATGGGACACCAGGGGATCAAAATGTGGTTCATCCTAGGTCAGCTGTATGCAAGGCAAATGCCATACCACTGCACCACCGCTCCCGCCCCTACTCTAGGGGAGTTTTTTAAGGGAGTTGTTCATTTGAATGGTTTCCTTCCAACCCATGTTTGTTCTGTGACTATGTCTATGTTTGTTCTGACCATTTAAATGTATATCTTGTAGGCAGAAGAATGTTGGATTCAGCTATTTGATCCATTTTACCACTCTGTGTCTCTTAACTGGTGCATTTAGTCCATTGACATTGAGAGAGATAATTGTCATGAGATTTAGTGTCACATATGTGTAGAAGTTTAGTGTGTCTGTTGATTTGTCTTTTCTTAAAAGAGACCTTTCAGGGGTCGAGAGCGGTGGCGCAAGCAGTAAGGCTTCTGCCTTGCCTGCGCTAGCCTAGGATGGACCGTGATTTGATCCCCCAGTGTCTCATATGGTCCCCCAAGCAAGGAGCGATTTCTGAGCACATAGCCAGGAGTAACCCCTGAGCAATACCCTGGCACACAACAGTAAGAACAAGAACAACCAGTGCAATAATGGTTGCAAGGAAAAATAAACTATCATTCACTGCTGGGGGTTATGTAGACTGGCCCAGCCTTTTTGGAAAACAATATGAATATTCCTCAAATAACTAGAAATTGAGCTTCCCTATAACCTGGCAATACCTCTTGAGGGTTATACTATAAGATACCAAAAGCACAATGCAAAAAAGGCATCTGCACACCCTATGTTCATCGTAGGATTATTCACAACAGCCAGAATCTGGAAACAACTCAAGTGCCCAAAAACAAATGAGTGGATGAAGAAACAGTGGTACAACTACACAATGTAATATTATGCAGCTTTTAGGAAAAATAATGAAATTTTCCAATACATGGATGGACATGGAAACTCTTATGCTGAGTGAAATGTGTTAGAGAAAGAGGGATAGATATAGAATGATCTCACTCATGTATACAATATGGAAAAGATTGTGATAAAAAATATCCAGAGACGGGCCCGGAGAGATAGCATGGAGGTAAGGCATTTGCCTTTTATGCAGAAGGTCATCGGTTAGAATCCGGGCGTCCCATATGGTCCCCCGTGCTTGCTAGGAGCAATTTCTGAGCATGGAGCCAGGAATAACCCCTGAGCACTGCCAGGTGTGACCCAAAAAAAAAATATATATATATATCCAGAGATAATAGAAAAGAGGGTCAAGAGCTCCAGTCATGGGAGTAAGCTTGCCACACAGAACAGAGGAATCCAGTTAATGCAGAAAAGGGACCACTATGACACTGATACTTGGAAATGATGAGTGCTTGAAGGAGATAAGGTTATAGGTATTACACCCCTTCAGCAACAATATTGCAAACCACAGTGTCTAAAACAAAAGAAAAAGAAGAGAGTGAAAAAAGAGAGGGAGGAGCAAATTCTTTCCCCACAGGCAAGCAAGGGGAACTGTGGGAGGAAAACTGGGAACAGTGGTGTAGGGAAATATGCACTGGAGAAGAGAAATGCACATTTTATGACTAAAACTCAGCCATGAACAACTGCATTTGTGAAAACAAAATCCAACTTTATTATGATGAACCTTGTAGTCACAGTGTTTAAAAAATGTAACAGAATGACCAAAGGTGACAGAATTGGAGGCCTGGTCTTCAAAACACTTACCTCTGGAGGGAGAATAGGTAAAAAGGGTTCATAGGACATTGTGGAGCTAAATGGTAATCTAGTGGTGTTGGAACAATTTCTGCATGAAAACTATCTTTGTAATTATCATAAATCAGGCTAGATCAATAAAAATAGAATGAATGATGAAATATGTAATAATTTATTCATATACTTTTGCAAAATCACCAAGTTTTAAGGAATTTTGCAAATTTGTTTTGTTTTGTTTTGTTTTGGGCCACACTTGGTGGCGCTCAGGGGTTACTCCTGGATCTAGGTTCAGAAATCATTTCTGGCTCATCAAATTATATGGATGCCAGGGATCGAACCCACGTCCATCCTGGGTCAGCCATGTGTGCAAGGCAAAAGCCCTACCTCTGTTCTACCACTCCAGCCCCTACAAATTATTTCTAAAATGAATATGCAAATGCAAAACAGTCAATAGTTTCACATTAATTTCCAAGAGCTGTAATAATAAAGTACTACAAGCTAATGATTAAAATAATAGAAATTTCTTGTCTGAAAGAGTAAATTTTTCATCTAAATCTAGATATTTTTTATTTAAATCTTTGTCCTGTTTACCTTTAAATTTTCCTCTACCTGGTCTCCCAACAGGACCACTGCACCTTAACAGTAAGCAATTCATGTAGAGAGCAGGACATAAATTATTGTAACTCTGTCCATGAACATGGATTTTTACCATTAGTAATTGTTCTGCTATTCTGGGGGAGAGGAGTGATGAGGCTAGGGTTGAAAACAATTCAATTCTGACTAGAGATGAAAGCCCCAATTCTAATGTGGGTGTGGGTTATTATGATTTTGAAATACTGGAAAGCTTTATTTTTCTCATCCTGTATCTTGGAACCAACAGATCAGAAGTTGGCAACTCTAAATTAAACATCATAACAGCTGGGATGAGGAAATACTTTAGAGAAGGGCCACCCCCAAAAGGCAAGAATGAAAAATGCTAGTGAAATAAACACAGCAAAATCCCTCAGGAAAACATATTTGACCACTGGGTGGGTATCAGCCTTGTGCTATATTTGGTATGAGCTTGAATTTTCTTTCTTTGAAATGAAGACTTTTTTTCCTTTCAGAGAATTGCCTGATTTTTTATACATCCAAGTATTTATTACTCATAAAGCTTTATTTTATAGGAAATATTTTCTCAATCTATGATTTCTGGTTTAAAGCAGCTGTAGTGGCCAGAGAAGATAGTACAGTGGGTAGTGTGCTTGTCATGCATGCCGCCAACCTGGGTTCAATCTCTAGCATCCCATATGGTCCCCTAAGCACTGCCAGGAATGATTCCTGAGCCCAGATCCAGGAGTAATCCCTGAGCATAGCTGGGTGTGACCCAAAACATACACCAAATAGTCACTTATAAGAGTCATCAAAAAAGAAAAAGAATAACTTCTCTTCCAAGCAGAAGCTTATTGGATTGTTACATCATTTATGCTGAAAGACAAAGCAAGTCAATTTCAAATATTGGGATATTTCTTGGTAGTATACTAATAATACCGTGCCTTTTCACTGCATGACTTTTCTGTGCCTCAGTCTAAAAAAAAATCCTTCCCTTGCCTCAATTGAAGTAACAATTTAAATCAAGGGCAAGGAAGGTGTCTAAATAGACAAAAACAATCCATTTCTTTTAACGCTTTGTAAAATTTTAAGTGAAATCCAGAAAAAATTCCTTTATAATTTGTGTTTTTATTTGGTTGTGAAGTGATGCAGTAACTGTGTACATCAATAACATAAGCTTTAACACTACTAATGTTAATGTCACCAGAGGTATAATTTTTTAATAAAATGAATATTTTTAAGAATTTGGTGGTGGGAAAGTTATACTAGTGAAAGATGATATACATTAAATGACTGAAACCCAACTATGAACATTT
The DNA here is from genome assembly GCA_004027635.1 of Crocidura indochinensis. Classification (NCBI taxonomy): domain Eukaryota; kingdom Metazoa; phylum Chordata; class Mammalia; order Eulipotyphla; family Soricidae; genus Crocidura; species Crocidura indochinensis. The sequence goes on along the minus strand of PVKC010040417.1, from coordinate 4,947 downwards.
TTGTAACCACAGTGCTTAAATAAAGAAATTATTTTTTAAAAAATTTGCCCATTATATAATAAATTCTCTGTTAATATATACTAAAATATTAAAATGTTTTGATTTTAGGTAGCCATTTACTAGTAATTTTCTTCTTTATACTATAGAAAAAATAGAATTCAAGTGCAATAGAAGAGATTTCTTAGGCTCTTTTTTTCCTTAGGAGAAAAAGGCATCATATGATCTACTCTGGAGATGCTGAGAAATATAAGCTAACTAGTTATTTAACAGGGCTTCCAGAAAAAAACTAGGAAAAAAAAACTTAAGCTCAAAGCAGGCAGTAATAGAGTAATATTTATGAACACTACTTTGGCAAGCAAATATATTATGTGTTATTTCTGCTTCTACCAGTAATTCTATTGGTCACCTCAGACAAGTTACTTAGCTTTATAAACCTTGGTTTCTCAGCTATGTGAATGGTGTAACAACAGCCTCTTCAACATTAATAAAATCGCTAATTGCCGAGTGATGGCACAGTAGTAGGGCATTTGCCTTGCACTCGGCTGACCTAGGACAACGACAGTTCCATCCCTCAGTGTTACATATGGTCCCCAAGCCAGGAGCGATTTCTGAGCACATAGCCAGGAGTAAACCCTGAGCATCACCAGGTGTGACCCAAAAATCAAAAAAAAATTACTAATAAAGTTAAATAACTTTTTCTAGGTTCTGGCACTTAAGAATCTAGTAATCATATTATTGTTGTTAGTTATAAATAGCTAAACTGTATCTAGTTACTAGCAAGTATCATGTATTGCTACCTGTATGACTTAATTTAATCCTTACAGAAAGCTTTTGACTTATATGCCATTTGAATTCACAGTTTACAGAGGAGGAAAATGAAGTGCAGTAATTTGTCTACAATTTATCAGTAAGTGGTAAAGGTGGATTCAGGAGCCAAGGATATACCTCTAAGTAGTAGGATAGATGCTTCTATTGTTTGATGTCCTAGATTGCATCCCAGGCAGTGCATGACCTCATCAAGCACCAATTAGAGTAACCTCAGCACTCTAACCCTGAAACACTATATATGACCCACACAATAGGAACAAATAACAGTCAAACAAAAAAAAAATTAGGGGTCAAAAGTTAGTATCCCTTCTTATTTATCTTATTATGAAAATTCTTAAAAGCATTATTAACACTACTACTATTACTATTATTCACTATTCATCAAAATATCCTCAACACTTATCAACAAATATTTCTGGTTGGGATGTGTTTGGTTTGTTTTTTATTTTGGTTTGGGGAACATATCCAGAAGTGCTCAGGGCCTACTCTCCTGGCTTTGCATTCTGGAATCATTCCTGGAAGGCTTGGGGTACCATAAGGGATTCTAGGAATCAAACTTGGACTGGCATACAAAGCAAGTACACTAACTGTTGTACTTTCTTTCTGACCCCCCAAAAATGTTTCTTCAATTGAATTCAATTTTTTTTTGTTTTGAGGCCACACCCAGCAGTGCTCAGGGGATACTCCTGGTTGTCTGCTCAGAAATAGCTCCTGGCAGGCACGGGGAACCATATGGGACACCGGGATTCGAACCAACCACTTTTGGTCCTTGGTCCACTGCTTGCAAGGCAAACGCCGCTGTGCTATCTCTCTGGGTCCCTTCAATTGAATTCAAGCTCTCAGTTTTACTCAGGCAAGAAGTAATCTATCCAATTAATCAAATAAGTTATATTTAAATATGTAATGTCCAAAAACAACAAATTTCATTTAATTCTTTTCTTTTTGTTAATTGGAGTGAACTGAGTAGACATTTAGGTACAAAGAATACATAAAAATATGTAATAATTTTATCATGGGCCAAAGTGATAGACCAATGGGTAGAATGTTTGCCTAGCACACAATCAACTCAGGGTCAATCCACAGCATCTCATATGACCCTTTGAATCCCACAGAAATGATCCTTGAGTGCATAACAGAGTAAAACCTGAGTAAAGGTTTGTTTTGTGGCCCAGAAACAAAAAAGAAAATTTCATTTGAAGAGAAAATGAAGGATCCATATGGCCTATGAATATAGATATAAATATGCTGAACAACATATTACCAAACTAAATCCATAAATTTAAAAATGGGAAATATACACTGTAGTCAAGGGAGATTTATCCAGAATGCAAGTCTGTTTAGCAGCACAAAATTAATGTGATAATTATTAAAGTTTCAAAAGATGAGAAATATCACATTTTGTCACTTTACTAAGAAGCAAATTTGAATTATGTACTTATGCTAGAAGAATCATATAATGTGTCTACTCTGCTCTAGGAGAAACCCAATTGTGAAGGCAAATTGGATCTTTTATTCAGCATTATCTTTGTAATTATTCATATAAAGTTTTAGAAAAAAAAGTTCTTCTTTGTAGCAAAGTTGGCCCAAAACTTTAGTCAATAGATACAGTTATAGCAATATTCATGATTTAACAATCCAAAAGAAATTTCAGAAAAATCCCTACTACATATCAAGAATACACTATAGAATTTCCACGTCTGCATTCAACCAGCTCCACTGACATCTATTCTCAAATAAGATATAAACAAAGCCACAAAAAATTATAGATATACCAGTCATACACTAAAAAGTTGTTTATCTCTGGAGGAGAGAGCTGACCAAATCCCTGCCATACCAAAGCCACGTCTGCTGCACCCATCACCCACCATTGCTGCTACATCAAAAGCTTTGCTTCTCCACTACTCTACAATTCTCTGAAGAGACACCAATCTGACCTAAACTCCAGGCATGCTGGTATATACTTTTTGGAGTTGAGCATGGATACTCCCACCAAACCTTTTCATACTTCTGGAATTCCTGGTAACTGAAAACATGCCCCACAAAAGCCACAGTATCAGCAATAGTGCTTGGATTTCCTGGACTGCATGACCACATTCACAGCTATGCAAAAACTTCAACCCTCTGAATACTGTCATCCCTATAAGAACACATCAGTGTAGATGCAATGTGTATTTGAAGCCACCAAATGTTCAGAAATAAAAGAAGTAACAGAACTATTAACTAGTAACATGATTTACTAAACCTTACAATTACTTCATGACCACATTGTCAGATAGAATGATTTTCACAAATTTTCTTGTTGCTATATTTATCTTTATTTTATTTATTTATTTATTTTGGTTTTTGGGCCACACCCAGTGACGCTCAGGGGTTACTCCTGGCTATGCTCTCAGAGGTCGCTCCTGGCTTGGGGGACCATATGGGGAACCGGAGGATCGAACTGTGGTTCGTCCTCGGCTAGCGCAGGCAAGGCAGGCACCTACCTCCAGCGCCACCGCCCGGTCCCATATTTTTATTTTTTATTTTTAAAGTTTCTCTCCCACTTACCTGAAACAAGTGAATTATGATCAGCTATGTGATACATGACCTTTTAAATGAAGTAATTTATATTTTTAACAATTAACTGGATAGAATGTGATAATTGTAAAAAAAAAACAACACCAAATCATGTAAAACCTACTCAGTAGGAAGATGAAATAAATAATCTGAAAATTAGCAAAATATCAGGCCTGAGTGGTAGCACAGTGGTAGTGCATTTGCCTTGTATGTGGCTGACCCAGGAGAGAGGAGGGTTCAATCCCCAACATCCCATATGGTCTCCCAAGCCAGGAGCGATTTCTGAACGCAATAGCCAGGAGTAACCCCTGAGCATCGCTGGGTGAGACCCTAAAACAAAACAAAACAAAAAGAAAACTAGAAAAATATTTTGAGTCACACTTTCAAAATTCAGCTGAACCTTATCATTTTCTAAATTGCAGTGTGTTCCTAATTTCTGTTCAATTATCTTCAGAAACTTTAAAAAAAACCTTTAACATTTTCACATTTCCCGAAATAAGTCAAGTAATCAAAATATCAAGATTGCCATAATAGAAATATTTTAAATGTGCAAACAGGAATGCAAAATTGTTTTGCACTATAACATTAACTTAGCTACATTACAGAGTAAATATTATGTTCTTTTAACATCATAAGAGTACACTAATGGCTCAGAAAAAAAAAACATGAGTGATCTGACCAAATTAATGTTACTATGGTAACATGATATTTCCTGACCCTTAAGGTTGTTTTCAATATTGCAATATATTGTGTTTGCCTTTTGGATGTTATAGTTTAGTATAATAGAATATCATGCTTCGAAAAGTTATTAAAGAGTCCCTGAAACTGGGAAGTAAAAGCAGGAAAAACTATATTCTTCTCTTAATACGTTCAGTCATATGACATCTGTGGTTCATTCTATAACCCAAGTCCTCATCTGGCTTGTCTTTATTTTTCCCAACAGTTTGCTGGCAGATTCACAAATTCAAAATAAATAGAATTTTTCCACTATCTAATTCTGAATTTGGCAGGAAAACTCAATGATGAATATATTCCTGCCTCAAAAAAAAAGTTTTCTTTTATACATTTCATTCACCCATAGTCACTTAAATTCTGTAAACCAAAGAAATCATTACTGTCATGGGGAATATTTCCATCATATTCTTTTCCAAAATAAATCCAACACAGATTCAATTCAATTCTAATATTTTGAATATCATATAAGCACAATCCATTTTCTGTCACTTTCCATCTTGAATTCTTTCCAATCATCTTAAAGAAATTCCATAGGCCTTATCACTATGAACAGAATATCCTTCATACCTTAAGCTATTATGTCCTTCACAATAGAAGTTGCTTTAAGGGCCTGAGAGATAGCATAGTGGTAAGGTATTTGCTTGCATGCATTCGTCCCAGGACGAACCTTGGTTCGATTCCCGACATTCCATATAGTCCTCTGAGCCTGCTAGGAGAGATTTCTGAACACGGAGCCTAGATTAACCCTGAGAGCCTCCGGGTGTGCCCCCACCCAAAATACACACACATACACACACACACACACACACACACACACACACATTGCTT
>PVKC010040416.1:0-12333 GCA_004027635.1 Crocidura indochinensis | reverse complement strand
AACCATGACCTTTTGCATGAAAGGCAAATGCGTTACCTCCATGTTATCTCCTGGGCCCCCTCTTAATTGTTCTTAATATTCCACCTCTGGCAACTGGTTTTTTTGTTTTGTTTTGTTTTGTTTTGTTTTATTTTTGTTTTTGGGCCACACCGGCAGTACTCAGGGGTTACTCCTGGCTGTCTGCTCAGAAATAGCTCCTGGCAGGCACGGGGGACCATATGGGACACCAGGATTCGAACCAACCACCTTTGGTCCTGGATCGGCTGCTTGCAAGGCAAACGCTGCTGTGCTATCTCTCTAGGCCCATGGCAACTGGGTTTTTATGCTTATCTTTCAAGTCAGTTGTACTTGGGAAATAGGCATTGGCCATAAGGAAGAAGGGAGGGAGGGAGATAGGGAGAAAGAGAGAGAGAGTGACAGAGGAGAGAGAGACAGAGGAAAGAGAGAGACAGAGGAGAAAAGAGAGAAACAGAAGAAAAAGAAACAGGAGAAAAGAGAGAGAGAAACAGAAGTAGAGAGAGAGAAAACAAACAATATCCCCCCAAACTAACAGTTGATCCATGTAGAGACTGAAGCTGAATGGGAGAGGAGGAAGAAGAAACAGAACCAGACTTAGATGCCTGGCCTTAGTTTTGGCTGGAAAAAAATTGGGGTCTTGGAATCAGAGAGAGCTACAAGTGTCCACATTTTTTTGTTTGTTTTTTGGGTTACACCCAGCAGTGCTCAGGAGTTACTACTGGCTCTACACTCAGAAATTACTCCTGGCAGGCTCGGGGGACCAAATGGGATGCTGGGATTCGAACCACCGTCCTTCTATATGCAAGTCAGATACCTTACCTCCATGGTATCTCTCTGGCCCCGTGATGTCCACATGTCATTGGAAACCCTCCTGTTGGTGACCATCACCCAGAAGTGTCAGCACCCCCTTAGGTGTGGAAGGAGATGAAGAGGATCCTGCCCTGGTTCTGAGGTGCTCAGTGACACCCACACTCTTGGCACAGTCATAGATGAGCACCTCTGGCCACCAATTTTTGAGAATTTCTGACCAGCTTTTCTGAGTGGCACTAATGTCTCAGAAATAACCATTGGGGCTTTCTGAAGTGACATTTTCAAAACCAGAGGTGACTTCTGTCTCTTCCAGACATAAAATACAGCTGAGGAGGGTTATTTCTTATAGGAGAGAGAACACGGAAGCCATGGATTTTGGTCCAACCCACAACAAATCTGCTCCAGACATGTAGGGTCTGGAACTTCCCCTTTAGCTACCAGCACTTTAAATCATGAGGTAGCAAGGTAGCTTCTTTCTCCCCATTCCCCAGCTGTGACCTTCCTATTCTCAGCCAGAGGAGAGAATTGGGAAGGCTGGATTGTGGATGTGAAAAGACTTGCCTTGCCCTGGACCCTGCTATTTAGGACAGTAAAGACCCTCTTCTTGACCAGCCAGTCCCCCCTCTGAAAGCACCAGCAAGGCATGCCGGGCTAGCCACTCTGTGTTCAGATTTCTCCATGTTTCCATCAGCCCACTAAGTGGCCTCTGCCTTTGACCATTCTCTTTGCTCTCAGCTCTGCTCCATGGATTGTTCTTGTGTCCTTGATCTTCCAGGCCCATATTGGATGCCCTTTGTGATAACTGGCCATGTCAGACTGGCCCTGTGTCAGTCTGCATTGAGTCTCTGGGTACTGGCAGTGGCAACCAGTCTCTAACTGCTGCTTTTCCTTTATGCTGTGGCTAGTTGATACCTGTTTCTTCTCCCCAAACATTGCTCTCCTTCGAGAACCATCTGTGACTTTCAAGGCCATAGTGACCTAGGAGGCCCTTGCTCTTGTTTTGTGACCCCTGTCCGAAAGTTAGTCCTGTCCCTTAACTGTGCTAGCATAGAACAACAGAAAGGCTCATGCTCCTAAAAATACCTGGCCCCTGGGGGTCCCCATCTGACCCAGATCTGCATCCTCTATTTCTATCCTTTGGGACATTCTTTGGCCCGGTTGACTCCTCCTCATCTTTTAAGATCCTGTCAGAGCTGCTCTCCACGGGGCATGTGCACTTCCCACTTGCTCCTCTATCCTCAGGCTGAAGTGAGAATCCCAGGGGTTCTTACTCACTGTGTGGCAACTCTTTGAGAGCTAGAAATTGCAAGCTCCCTTACATGAGACTGTAACAGGAGACTGCCTGCTTGTAAGTGTTCTCACGTCTGAAGGAGCTCATCTGACTAGCATAGATGCCTTATTTCGGTTTCTTGGATAAATGCATCAGTGTTCCTTTCACTTAAAAAAAACAATTTGAAAGATTTTATTTTTGATATAGTCACCATGAAATTACAAAATTATTCAGGCATGCCGTGTTTTAGCACCAATTCCTTTACTAGTGTTCACTTCCCTCTATCAATGCCCCTTCTTACCCTCTCTTTGCCTCCTACCAGTCCGTTTCTATAAGAGGTGCTTTTATTTATTTTGTATTGTTCCCCTACCCCAAGAAGTGCTTTTATTTATTTATTATTTATTTTTTTTAGTCTTTTAGGCAATTTTCATTTATTTGTCTATTTGTTTGTTTTTGGACCATACCTGGCAGCACTCAGGGTTACTCATGGCTCTGTGCTCATAAATCATTCCTGGCAGGCTCAGGGGACCATATGGAATGTCGGGATCCAACTTAGGACAGCTGCATGCAAAGTGCTATTGCTCCGGGCCTTGGTGCTTTTATTTTCAATATTACATTTTGTATTATTGTTTATAGTTTACAGTACTGTTACAGTATTGTTGTCCAGATGGTTTCATACCTAACATTTAAGTACCTTTCACTTGTTTTAGAAAATGTAACTGATCCCAGTGCTTGGGGCAAGTTGCCACCAAGTAGGCATTTTTTGTTTTGCTTTGTTTTTTTGGTTACACCCAGTGGCACTCAGAGGTCACTCCCGAATAACTCCTCAGAAATCACTCCTGGCTGGCACAGGGGATCATACGGGATGCCGGGAGTCGAACCACCATCCGTCCTAGATTGGCTGCGTGCAAAGCAAAGGGCCTACTGCTGTGCTATCTCTCCGACCCCAAGCAGGCAATTTTTGACATGAAATCCTCATGAAGAACTAGAATTTGATCAGGCAAAGAGGACAAGGTCCATGATAGTAGAAAGGCCTGTGGCCAGTGTGATGTGGGTCAGCATGGAGTGACTGTGGGATGTCAGCGATGAGCCTGGACTACAAGAATTCAGACTTCCTGAGGCCAGGTAGAGGGACACTGACCATTTGTGGCTTTTACATGGCTGAGTGGTAAGAGTCAATCATTGCTTCCTGAGCGATACCAGGTGTGGGCCTCGTCAAAAAAAAAAAAACAAAAAACAAAAAACAAACCTCAAAAAATGGGGCTGATGATATGGTGGCGCAGAGTAGGGTGTTTGCCTTGCATGGGCTGACCTAGGATGGAACACGGTCCAATCCCCTGGCATCCCATATAGTCCCCCAAGCCAGGAGCGATTTCTGAGCACATAGCTAGGAGTAACCCTTGAGCATCACTGGGTGTGGCCCTAAAACAAAACAAAACAAAACAATCTCAGAAAATAAGACATTCAGTGCCTCACTTTGGGGCTGGTTCTTTGCATATTTAGCCCTTTAAAAAAAAACATACTCTCGGGCCAGTAGCGATAGCACAGCACGGAGGGTTTTTGCCTTGCACATGGCTAGCTGATCCTGGTTCAATCCCCAGCATCCCATATAGACCCTGAGCCTGCCAGGAGAGGTTTCTGCGTACAGAACCAGGAATAACCCCTGAATGCCTAAGTGTGGGGGCCAAACTAAAACGAATCAACCAAACAAATAAAATAAAATTCTCCTCGTGGTCTTTCTGGAAAACGGTTCCAAAAAGAGATGGTTACTCTGCCCTGGTCTTGCCTAAGTGGCACTGCTCAACCTAGTGTGTGCTTGCCACCAGATAGCGCTGTCGCACCGACAATAGACTGGCCACCCGCTGTCCCTTGCAAAGGGAGAATGAATTCTGCATCCACCCAGGTACAGGCCAGAAATTCCCTCATGCAGACTTTGGTCTGTCTTGTGCGAGGACTGGCTGGGGAGACCTGTAAAATGTGTCTGAGGCTAAGCTGCTAGCGGGGAGAGGAGGGCTGGGGAGAGGGCTTGGCGGGCCAGGGGTGGGCCCGGCTGGTAATCAGACACAGGAATTCCGTGTCTGGATTCCATTATCCTCTGTCTGGAGCTGGAGAGGCTGGGTGCCCCCTGGGGTCAAGGTCACTTTTCTCCTGCAGCTTCCTGGGCTGAATCTGGTGGCTGTTAGGGATGGTTATTAGGGGGCTGTGGGCCTGTTGAGGTCAAAGGACACCAGACGAGTCAGGACACGCTTCGACTCCATTTTCCAGGGCTAGGCTGGGCCTGGGAGGACTGCAGAGAGAGACACGGGGAAAGAGGACAGAAACCGACTCCGAAAAAAATTCCTCAAACCTGTGGAATGGGTTGAGCCAGGCTCTAGTTGAGGTCTTCAAGAGAGCACTAGTTCAGGAGTCATGGTGGTTTCTCCTGGGAAAACTATGCACATTTGTCTAGGCCTTTGTCTGGTTGTTTTGCTGGGTTGTCACAGGAAAAGAGAAGCAACTAATGGTTTGGCTCCTTTACTGCATGCAGTGCAGGGAGTAAGATTTTCAGAAGACCATGGAAGCCCAGTCACTTGAAGGATGAAGAACAAGAGGAGGCAAAACAACTCACCTAGGGCTGGCTGCCTGATGAGAATTTGTCCCTACTTAGAAACCTAGTTGGGGTCACACAGAGGAAGAGAGTTTGGAGCTTTGCTTCTCACTCACTTACTTATGGAGAGTGGAAAGCAGTTGCTGGTAGGGGCCTGAGCGATATCGCAATGGTTAGGCGTTTGTCTTACATTATGCTGACCTGGGAGGGACCCGGGTTCAGTCCTCAGCATCCCAGGAGTAACTTCTGAGTGCAGAGCCAGGAGTAACCTCTGAGGGCCGAAGGGTGTGGCTTAAAAACAATCAAACAAAAAGAAAAAGTTGCTGGTAGATGTTGAGTGACTTTTCTCCAAAAGTCTTTAAACATACACACATGGTCTGATCCTTACGGCCTTTGTAGATAAAGAAACTGAGACATAGAGAACATTGTCATCTTCAAGTGAAGCCTCCATAGCTTAGATCTAGCAAATAAAAACACAGGGGTTGAGAACCAGAGCCATAGCACAATGGGGAAGGCACTTGCTTTTCAAGTGGCCAACCTGGGTTCTATTCCTGGCCTCCCATGTGGTCCCCTGAAACCACCACGAGTACTTCCTGAGTGCAGAGACAGGTATAACCTCTGAACACCGCCAGTGTGACCCTCCAAAAATCAAACCAAAACAAAAATTGAAAAACAAGATCATGGGACCCAGAATTGCTTAAGTGGTATACGTAGATTGGAATGAGCTGTTGATCTGAAATTCAAAAAGATTTGGACAGGGGCCAGAGTGATAGCACAGTGGCAGGGAATTTGCCTTGCATGTTGCTGACCTAGATGGGCCTGGGCTCCATCCCTGGCATTCCATATGGTCTTGTGAGCCTGACAGGAGTGATATCTGAGCGCAGAGCCTGGAGTAAGCCCTGGGTGCTATTGGGTGTGGCCCCCAAACTTAAAAAGTATATATTTTTTGACAGCCTACATTTTATTTGGCACCCATTTCCTAAACTCAAAAGAGAAAGAAAAGACATGCTTTTTTGTGGGGGAGGCAAGGTTGGGGAAATTTCTAAATTTTGGAATGAAGATACTGTGAAAGTTCACCTTAAAAAAAATTGAGACTTTCTATGTTTTTCCCATATTGCCCACAATTCCACCTCTTCCTCTGCCTCTCTGAGAGTGTACCGCATCACCTGAATGGGTTCGTCTGAAGGATAGGCCACTGTGAGGGTGGGGGACATTCCAGAGCAGTTTGGAAATACAAAGGACTGGAGGACAATTAGGAAAGAAAGCAGCCCAGTTAATCATACCAACTACTCAAGGGAAACCAAATCATGGCAGGAATCCCCAGGGAACAGAGAGTGCAGTACCCTTCCTATGTGCACCTTTAATCAAGATTCAAAAGGAAGACAGCGAGTTCCCTTTGGAAACTATTAGGTAATGAAATCCGCCCTGCTTTGTACTCCCAGACTAATTACTGGATTTCTTCTTCTGACTCAATTTATTTCTAGGTATTTGGGCAGTTTTCACTGATACTTTTATTTTACTAAAATACACACTACACCACACACACACACACACACACACACACACACACACACACACACACACACACGGAACAACAGCATGAGAAAGGACTAATGATTTGACCTGTCTTGGTGGTCAAATGCTGATTTTATAACTGTGAAGGATTAAAATATTAGGGGAACCTGGGGCTCGGAGAGATAGCACAGTGGTGTTTGCCTTGCAAGCAGCTGATGCAGAATCTAAGGTGGTTGGTTCAAATCCCAGTGTCCCATATGGTCCCCCATGCCTGCCAGGAGCTATTTCTGAGCAGATAGCCAGGAATAACCCCTGAGCACTGACGGGAGTAGCCACATATCCATAGTGGTCCCAAAGGCCATGTTAATAGTGGACACATTTAGGTGCATTGGCTACTCCCGACAGCATGCACATTGGTACCTTGAAGTTTGTATTCTTGTCAGAACAGTGTCTTCTACCTTTTGTCACTGTTTTTTCCTCCCACTCACTCTCCATTGTTTGCTTCTGAACTATTGCATATTGACTGAATGGCCGGCTCGAAGCTTTCTTCATCTAGGTTTTGGGGAAACCTATGAAGCCCTGGCCTATCCTCAGTATAGTCCAGGGTGAAGAAAGAGGAATCAGTGAAGTTGAAAACACAGACCTAGGGGCCCGGGATATAGCATGGAGGTAAGGCATTTGCCTTTCATGCAAAAGGTCATCGGTTCGAATCCCGGTGCCCCATATGGTCCCCCGTGCCTGCCAGGAGCGATTTCTGAGCATGGAGCCAGGAGTAACCCTTGAGCACTGCCGGGTGAGACCCAAAAAAACCAAAAAAAAAAAAAGAAAAAAAAAAGAAAACACAGACCTAAAGGCAATTCACAGGCTGCACTTACAGGGAAGAGCCTTGTGGAAGAAGCCAGCAGCTATAGTGAAGGATGAATGGATGAATGTCTCTGATGGACTGCGAGGAAATGAGGCCTTTCTGGTAGCAGAAAGGCTTTTGGACTTAAAAATAAAAGGATTTGGGTTTACTAGTCAATGGAATATTGAGTGGGAGAGTGAAATGAGCAGATTAGTTTTGAGGGAAGAAAGTGAAAGAGAAGAGTCTAGAAGACCAGACAGAGAGGTTGGAGGCAAGGATGACAGAGGGGAGATTGGTAATGCATGGACAGAGCAGATTGTTCTTGATTAGTCCTTGGATTCATTTATCATTACTCCCTGAAAGACACAAAGGACTACTTCAGTCAAAAAATGTCCATAAGTTCTGATTAAACCTTGGAAAGGGTCTGCAGACAGTCACAAGAAGGACAATTGGAAAATGCTTCTGGAAATGTTAGTCTATGCCTAACATTTTCCAATTATTTTGATTAAGGGATTAAAGAGCCTTAAGCCTTGATCAACTGTGTAGATGCCAGAGAAATAAAAGGAAGAAGTTCATATTTGGAAGTTAAAAAGTTAAATTCCAGTGGGTGTTTGCTTTGCATTCGACCAAACCAGGACAGATCTTGGTTTGAATCCCAGCATCCCTTATGGTCCCTCTGTGTCTGCCAGGAGCAATTTCTAAGCTCAGAGCCAGGAGTAACCCCTGAGGGCCACCAGGTGTGACCCAAAAATCATAAAATATTTAAATTCCAAACATATTTAAAATAAATTAGTTAACTTTTATGAGATAACATTTAATAGGGAGAACTATAAAGTTCTGCAGTTGTATCAGAAAATATCAGTGTAATGCCAACGAATGAGGGAAGATTTTAGTTTTAAAAAAATAAATCGGGGCTGGAGAGATAGCATGGAGGTAAGGCATTTAGCTTGCATGCAGAAGAATGGTAGTTCAAATTTCGGCATCCCCTATGGTCCCCCGAGCCTGATGGGGGTGATTTCTGAGCATAGAGCCAGTAGTAGTCCCTGAGTGCTGCCGGGTGTGACCCCAAAACTAAAATAAATAAATAAATCATATTAGGGGCATGAACAATATGGCACAGTACGGAAGGCACTTGCCTTGCAAATGGCCAGCCTCGGTCCTATCCCTGGTATTCTCTGTAATCTCCTGAGCTCTTCTAGGAGTGATTTCTGAGCACAGAGTCAGGAATAAGCCTGAAAACTACAGCCCCACACAAAAGCAAAAACAAAAAAGTGTCATATTAGTTAATAAACAAGATAGTATGAAGTTCTGTGTCTCCTATACAGATACATATTTTGGGGGCTTTTGTCAGAAATGTATGGTTTTAGGTTAAATTGTTGTTGAAAAACAGATCCTTAAAACTTAATGGTTCCACGTAATTGAAATCGAATCATTGATTTCTTATTTGTCCAAGTGAAAGATTTCATGGTGTGTGTGTGTGTGTGTGTGTGTGTGTGTGTTTTTCCCCCTTTATTTGAGAACTTAGTTCTTCCATTAACCTCTGTGCTTTGGCCACACTGTTTTTCACATCCAGCAATTTTTTAAAAATTACTTTATTTAGACAGCATGGTTACAAGATTGTTCATAATAAAGAAGCTTGTTTTTTTATACTTTAAAAAGTATGAAAGTACTTAAAAACGGAAGTAGAAAGTCTGTCTCGAGTGCAGGTGGGGTGGGGAGGAGGGAGATTTGGGACATTGGTGGTGAGAATGCTGCACTGGTGAAGGGGGGTGCTCTTTACATGACTGAAGTCATACAACTACAATCATATTTGTAATCAAGGTGTTTAAATAATGATAATTTAAAAAGTTTGTGATTGACTTTTACTTATAAAATGTACAACACCCAGGGGCCCAGAGAGATAGCACAGTGGCATTTGCCTTGCATGCAGCCCTTCCAGGACCAAAGGTGGTTGGTTCAAATTCCGGTGTCCCAGATATCCCCCGTGCCTGCCAGGAACTATTTCTGAGCAGACAGCCAGGGGTAACCCCTGAGCATCTCCGGGTGTGGCCCAAAAACCAAAAAAAAAAAAAAAGTATAACATTCAGCTTCAGTTCCACCACCAAGTTTCTAGTTTTCTTCCATCCTTCCCCTTGCCTACCTCTATGGCAGATAATTTTCTCCTTCTCTCTCTCCTTTCCTTTTACATGGTGATTTGTAATATTGCTACTAAAGGGCTAGTATGCATATATCACTTTATCTCCATTCAACACCCAGTTCTTGTCCTAAGTGATCATTTCCAACTACCATTGTCACAGAGGTTGTAGTAATAGATGCAGAGAAAGCATTTGACAAAGTCTAGCACCTGTTCATGATCAAAAAAACAAAAACAAAAAACAAAAAAAAAAACCAACTCAGGATGGGAATTGAAGGAACTTACCTCAGCAGAGTCAAAGCCATTTACCACAAGCCCATGGTAAACATTATATTCTATGGAGAAAAACTAAAAACTTTCTTGTCTTTCTTGTGAAGTCTGGCACAAGACAAGGTTGCCCTCTCTCGCCACTAGGACTGGGAATACTTGCTGTAGCGCTCTCTCCTCTTTCTCTCTCCTCTCCTCTCTGGCTCTTTCTTTCCTCCTCTTTCCTCTCTTTCCTCTCCTCTCCTCCTTTTTCCCTCCCTCCTCTCTCCTCCTTCAGTTCCTCCCCTCTCCTCTCTTTCCTCCTCTCTCCTCTCTTTTTCTCTCTCCCCTATCCATCTCCTCTCTCCATCTCTCTCCTCTCCTCTATCCTCTCTTTTCTCTCTTCTCCTCTGTTCCTCTCTCCTCCTCTGTCCTCTCCTCTTTCTCTCCTCTCTTCTTTCCTCTCTCCTCTTTTATCCTCTCTCCTCGTTCCTCTCTCCTCCTCTTTTCTCTCTATATCTCTTCTTTCCTCTCTTCTCTCCTACCCTCTCTATATCTCTCCATCTCTCTCCTCTCTCCATTTCTCTCCTCTTTCCTGTGTTTTCTCTCTCCTCTCTCCTTTCTCTTCTCTCTCTCCTCAGTTTTCTTTAAATAAAAAATACTTGCTGTAGCATCGAGCTTTAAGAACTAGAAAGATGGGGTTTGGGGATAGCTCAGTGGTAGTGTTTCTGGAAGAGCCATATTCACTCTTCAGTGGTGCCCACAAGTACAGTGCAGTCCCAGAGGCAATTGCCACTTGGGAGGTGCACTCAAGTATCTAACTTCCAGTCATTGAGACTATAAAAAAAGAGATGGGGAATTAAACTGGAAAAATTAAAAACAACAACAACACAACAGAAAGGGGGAGAGGGGAACAGGGAAGAGAAGCTCAGGTGAAACACACGTGTTCTTGCTAGCGCTCATGTTATTTTTATGCATCTCTTTCCTGAGTTGGGATTCCCCACCTGGTCATTCCGACAGACTGAAGCTCATCAGGACCTAGATGCAGGATTCTCCCAGCTCAGGCTTTCCCTTGTGCCTACTTACTAACCATTTACTGTAACTGGCATAAATCCTTCCTCCACTCAAACATTCCTACACCTCCAATATGGAGTGTCAACAACTGATGTGCTGATGGAGACTCATTTTCTCAAGTTATAAGTTATACACCTTTATATCCCACATAGATGATTTTAGAAGTTATCCAGGTTTGATGTTTTTTCTACAAATGTTTTTCTTGAAATCACTCACATTTGTACAACTGAGTGCAGTTTGACATCATTGTAAAATCTAGATTATTGACATACATAACTCTAGTCCTATAGTCCAGTACCGGTCAGCCATAAAAGGGGTTCACCCTTTAAATAAGGCCCTAATCATGATTGGCTGCTGAGTCTATAAAATCCTTTCCAGGGTTAGCAGTTGAAAGAGATAGTTGGATAGTCCCAAATCCAGCTCTCTCTCCCTCTTTTTTTTTTTTTTTTTGGTTTTTGGGTCACACCCGGCAGTGCTCAGGGGTTACTCCTGGCTCCATGCTCAGAAATTGCTCCTGGCAGGCACGGGAGACCATATGGGGCACTGGGATTCAAACTGATGACTTTTTGCATGAAAGGCAAACGCCTTACCTCCATGCTATCTCCCGGGCCCCTCTCTCCCTCTTTATCTGTCTCCTGGCTTAGGGGTTTGTCATAGACCCCAGGTCTTTTCTAGTAAATGATAATGTGATATTTGTCAGAGTCTTTCCTGCAAGGCCCCATGGATTCCAGCAGATTGGATCTGACACATAGCTATAGTTTTTTTTTTTTTTTTTTTTTGCTTTTTGGGCCACACTCTCTGACACTCAGGTGTTTTTCCTGGCTATGTTCTCAGAAATCATTCCTGGCTTGGGCAAATGCCCTACTACTGTGCTATCACTCTGGCCCCTGATCTGGGTTTTTATGTGGCAGAGATCAGTGCTGGTTCTGTGAATAGAGACATTGAATGGCCTTCAGCTCTGGACTCTGAGGAAACGGGACATGATGGAGTCTAGAGAGGAGCCTGTTCTTTCATTTGTGGGATTCCAGAAGAGACTATAAGTTATGGAACTTGCCTCAGGCAGATAAGGGGGCTTCATACTTGATTGCCAGGGAATATCCCACTAAAACATGACCTTCCATGAATCTTTAGCTCTGACGTTTTCAGGAAACACAGGTTTTGAAACTTATAAAGTGTGCTAGTGAGCATAATTAATGAATTTAAAAAACATTTTTTTGGCTTTGTTTTAGATCTATAACTGAAGGTGCTTGGCGCCTACTCACATCTTTGTGATCTAGGGTCCCTTTGTCAGTATGCAGGCAGCCATGTCATTCTGGGGATGGGACTTGGGCCTCTTGCATGCAAAAGCAAGTGCTCAGTTCTTGGAGCTGTCTCTCTGGGCCTGGAAAACGTTGTCAAAAGGGAACAGATGCTTCGCTCTGTAGACAGAAATCTTGCTTTCAGTAAACTCTTGCATATCCCAGTAAGCTTTGGGAACAGAAGTTGGAGGCCTCAGTTATTCTCTTCTAATGTCAGGGGACAGTATCATTGTGGGGTTGAGAAATGCACCTTCAAGCCAGTGCTGAGATGTTTGAGCAACTACCAGGCCCTCCTCAGGTCTTGTCACCCCACATGCCCACTGCTTTAAGTTTCTCATAAGGGACCCAGCATGGAAAATACTGGCCAGTGTTTGCTCCAGACGTCAGGAGCACATTCTTTTGAAGGCTCAGAACTGTGGTGTGATTCCCACTTTTACCTCAGAGCCTGTCCCCAAGAAGCAACTATAGTGGGAACAGCGTTTGGAAAGATACACCATTTGGCAAAGAAAGTGAAATTTCTTAGGCCTGGGAAAGAAC
>PVKC010040415.1:0-12346 GCA_004027635.1 Crocidura indochinensis | reverse complement strand
GAGAGAGAGAGAGAGAGAGAGAGAGAGAGAGAGAGGGAGGGAGCTGGAAGGAGGAGGTCAGTAGCTCCAGGACCAAACTGCTGATTTTTATGCAGTGGGAAAGAGAAAAAAATCAAGGAAATCTGGCTGATGTTAATGATGCTGCTTATGCTGCGTATTAAACCAGGTCTGGCCAGGAGATCTGGTCCCTCAGTCCCTGGCCTGCAGGCTTCTCTCACCCCCAATATTTTTCTGAGCCCCCCTACCAATGGCCAGGCTTCTATTTTTATATTTGTTCAGTTGACCAATACAGGTGGTATGTCCCAGTTCATTGGCCCTTACAGGGAAGGAAGGCATCATCACCCCTTAAAGATGCATTAACTGTATCCCCTTTATATATATTAACACCTAATCATGTGAAGTCTTTAGGGAACATTTTTCTTTTATGTTTTATGGAAGTTATCAGAGTATACTCTAACTTCATGCTTTTCTGATTTTATTTTTTAATACATAAGACATTGACATCCGGCATGTGCATTTGCAACTAATAAAGCAATATATCTAAAAACACATTAGAGAATCAAAATCAATTTAACTCAGCAAATAATTAATGTACATCGAAAGTCTGAAGTATTTTTGTTTTGTTAATATGTTTTGATTTTATAAAGATGGAAAAACATTTCTGTTATCAAAATTTTGTATGTTATATAGTATAAAGCATCCCATATGATCGCCCAAGCCAGGAGCAATTTCTGAGCACATAGTCAGGAGTAGCCCCTGAGCATCACCAGGTGGCCCAAAAACAACAACAACAAAAAAATCAAAACATAAAAATCAAGAAAGTGATGCAAGATAGCAGGAAGTAAATTATAAAATTGTACTCAGCTTTAACAAAAAGTAAAATACCCAGTTTTCTGTACTTCTCAGTCACATCTCTTTCCTAGCTCTATGATGTCCATAAATATATTAGCATTAAATTAACCAATTAAATTGGTCAGAACTCTGCTCCTCACACTTGTCCAGCAACAAAGGATTTGTCTTTTTTCATTCTTTTGTGCATCTATGCTGTTTGAACAGTCTGAAAAGCAATGCAAGTAATAACCCAAAAGCTAGACTTTAAGCTGATCACAGTTATTTAGTAACTTGACCCCCATCTCTCCATCCCCCTTCACCTTGATGGATTTAGACGGGGGTTGCTTTAAGTTGCTCTGTAAGAATGAATGCAAGGAATGACTGATTGACAAGTGGAGTTTTTTCCTTTCTGGGAGAAAGAAAATTTCCAGGGTCATGCTCCTTGTATTTGCAAAGAGCTCTAAAAGCTCCAGAGACTGAAAAGAGTCAAAATTGACTTCTTGTTGATGATCACAAACTTCATGACAGGGAAAAAGGAAGAAAGGGAGATTGAGATTGTGATGCAGAATGTCAGGATAACTATCAGGGAAGAAGATTTCAAAACAAGTTTCCAGAGAAATAGGAAGTCAGATACTCAACTTAAAACTGCAAGCATTGGATAAAGGGTGCAGAGGCTGAAGAACTTCAACCCCAATCAAGACAGGGGTCTGCCAACATCAGCCTCCGGAAGAGAAGTGACAGTTTGCTGCATGCATCACTTTTTTAAAGAAAGATACAATGTCCATCAGAGTTTCTATGGGCATGTTGGTACTTCACTATTATACTCCATGTATCCTGATGCATGGTCAGTTTTCAGAAAAAAATACCAACATTTCTATTATCCATATTCATATGCTATAAACTGTATTCCAATACTCATCTTGATTTATTCATAAGGCTTGCAAAATTCATACTTTAGTGAGGAAATGTTTCAGTTCCTCATTTCTTTTTTGTGGTCATTTTCAAAACTAAATGACTAAAAGGTGGAAGTTTTAAGCTTCATTTGTTTCTAGAACAAAAAAAAAAAAGTCCTATATCCTTTAGATCTTCATTTCTAACAACAAAGTCCTGGATTTTGAAAAGGAGTATTTTTATCCCCTAGAAATAAGCTTCTTTAGAAAAAATAGCTGGGGAAAAAAAACCCTAGTTATATTGGTATGTGTTTAAGCCTTTATATTGAGAAGAGCGATTATTAGTATAGTGGTTTGAGAAAATAAGTAGGATTCCTGCTTAATGAAACCCATTTTCATTACTGCTTGGCTTCGTGACTAGATAACAAAGTCAGGAAGGGAGCAGAAGTTGGTAGTGAACAGGACTGTTTTAGTATCTGAGAGAAATGAGCTGTGAACTCCGATGTCAAAGGAGAGAGTGAGACACTGGAGGTGAGATGGGAGGACACAAACACCTACAAAACTCTGAAGAGTAGCCTCTGAAAATTCAACAAGAAAAAAAAGAATCAGCTACAACACATGTCACCCATACATTCATGTTTATAACACTGTTCTAACTTAAGATCTAAGATACATTGCCCTTTACATGACATTCTCCCTAATAAATATGACTTATTCACTAGTGAGAATAAAATCTTTCAGATATAATGCGATAAGATTCCTAGGAATTCATTTTATCTCGGAAAATCTCTAGGTTGTTTGTTTGTTTGTTTGTTTGGTTTGGTTTGGTTTGGTTTTTGGGCCACACCCGGTCATGCTCAGGGGTTACTCCTAGTTATGTGCTCAGAAATTGCTCCTGGCTTGGGAGAACATATGGGATGCCAGGAGATTAAACTGAGATCTGTCCTAGGTTAGCTGTGTGCAAGACAAAGGCTACCACTTGTGCCACTGCTCCAGCCCCAGAAAATCTCTAGTTTTCACACATTTGCCAAAGCTCAAAAAAGCAAGTAAGAACCTGTGCATCCCTAGGTACAAAGAAAATACATACCCAGTATATAGAAATTTTAAGATACTGATGAGATTGTTTCAATGTGTAAAAGGGGCAGTATTTCATTTATGAATGTCCCATTTAATAGCTTTGAACCATTGCTTGAAAAGCATAAATATAAGATCAGGTTCATCCCCCAAGAAAGAATGTTCTAATCATTGTGGCTCTGTCTAACCTACTATAAAATAAAGAGTAAAGGCACACTTTCTCTTTGACAGAAAAAAATTAAAAGTCTTAGTGGAATAATTGACACAAGGGGTAATTTGGGGGGGGTATTTTTGAGAGATAAGATTATATAAACTTTATCTCAAACTTTCACATTCATGTGTCATTCAGTTTATTCCAACCATCAAACAAGATCTCACGGAAGTATTTTCCCCATAAGACATTTTCTAACATAAAGTTAAATTCCCCAATGCCCTGGAAAACATAAGAAAATTCCACACTATATAATTAGTAGAGAATGGAGTTGTACTAGTCACTCCTCCTGTGCTAACACTGTCATCTGGTCTCTGAAAACATTCAATCAAGTCATCCTATTGTTTACAAATCAGATGCAAACCCAAATACTGCAAGGTTAGCCTGTTCTTCAGATAACTACACTTCTGGCATAACTTCACAGTGAATGAGAAACACAAAGATTCAAGAGCTTTCCCTGTTACCGCTAATCTTTCCACTCCAAATTATGCTGCTGCTTCTGTATTTTCTGCTACATTTGCTTTTTTTCAGGTGGAGCTGACAATTCTGAGGTCACACTGGGGTCATCAATGGCAAGCTGACAGTAGGACATGACTGTTTGAGCTAAGTTACTAATAAGTGAACCCATGGAGTGCCATTTCATTAGCGGATGTATCATTAAAAGCATCACCTCTATGACTTACTCATTGTTCTTTGCCCAGCCTGGCCCCTGCCTTGAAGCCTTAAAAATAAAGAAACCATGCTAGTCACATGAAGAGCTGGGACCAGCTAATTAGTGGTTCCCTTCCTGTGTATACTTTCCTTCTGTGGCAGAGTGAAAAGCACCTCTCCCTCCCCTCCACACACACACAACTATGATTATGAATGGCTATATTTCAGGAAAAAAAGAAAGGAGAAAGCTAGAAAAAAATGAACCAAACAAATTTCACAAACAAGGGTAGTAAAATTAAACATCTATGGTGACAGCATTTTGGAATCTCGAACCCAAACTCAGTAGGTATATAAAAATGCATTTTTGGTTCATCTTACAGTGTGATACTGAGCTAAGCAGCCTGGGATATAAGCATTGTTTTCACTACTTTCTAGCACTCTGAAATCAGGCATGTAATTAAATGACTTTGAGCCTTACTTTCTGTTTTAATAAAAAGAACAAAAAGGACAGTGTCAAGAGAGTAAATACACATAAAGTACTTGTTGAAATACCTAATTTGTATCATTAGTTTCAAAAGCTTGCATCAATAGCTCTGTAATGGCTCAAACAATTTTTCCAAGAAGTTTATTGGGACAGCCCCTATAATGAATCCCCTAATGTCTTCATTGTCATTCTGAATGGAGTGCAGATCCAAAACCATGTATTCTCCAAACCCTTCTTTCTCATATCAGAGAGTAATACAAGGGAGAAATAATACATTTTCCTTGCAAGCAGCTGACCTTCATTCCATCCCTGGTACTGCATATGCTCTCCCAAGCACAATTGCGACGCCCACCTGAGCTCATGAGCACCGTGAGGTATGGCCCAACTACACCTCTAAAAAACTGCAAGCACTTTTTTCTCACAGCACTCATAAATTTCTGTTATATTCTGTTCAAGGTCAAAATACTGGAAAATAAACACAACTAGAAATAATAATAATTAATAGTAATAAAGTCATGTGATTTCTAAATAGATAGCTTTCTAGGTATGCTATCAATGAGTCTAGTCTTCTGACATGATACAAAATGGAAAGAAAATTGACCGGAGAAATCTTTCAATTACTTATTAAGACATTTAATAAGAACTTACTGTAGGTGATGTGCTAGAGTGGTGAATTAGATTTAGATTTGATGCAGTTGTGATAATGCTAGTAGGAGTCACAGTTTTGAAACTACAGGAGGTTTTCCTCAGGCTGATGTATAGGCAGTTACAACTGCAACTAGCACTGCATGATAAACAAGCCCCAAATTTATTAACTTTAAATAATTGGCACTTGTAAGACTCTAAGTTACTGAGGGACAGTAATACTATAGTCTCTAGGCTAGCTCAGGATGGCACCAAGCTCCCAGTTAGGAGTATGTCTTCTCTATGTATTTAATCCTAGTACCTGAATGAAGGGTACTTATGATTTGCTCTTCACATCATGAGCAGAGGAGTCCAAGCATATCTATGTCTTATTTTCCAATATTGAAGCATGCTTATGTCTTATTTTCTAATATTATAATAGTTTAAAGCAAGTTATACAAAAAACTTTATATCAATGGGATGGAAAATAGACTCACTCTACTTTGGGCCTTTTGAATGAGAATTTTTTTTGACTATGTTTAATCAGAATTAAATACCTTGGAACACAATTCTCAACTAGACTTTGATTTTTAGGTTTTCAGATTCACCTCTATATTGTCAGTTTGAATCAGTTTAGTCAACCCCCAATTTTAATATATGATACCCCTAATATTTAAGCAAACCAATTTAATAAAAATCACCCTTATCATTGATACTTTCTTTTTAAATTTCTATCCATTCATCCAACTTTCTCTTAAACTATAAATTTCTACTTTACCTTGTAATATTGATCATCGAACTAAATTCATCTTTCTTACTACAAAACCCACTTTGGTGATACCTTACTGTTCTTCACACTTCTGTTTTGGGTTTGTTTGGAATTTGTTGTTGTTGTTGGATTTTTGGTTATTTGGGGGCAGGTGAGTCACACCAGCCATGCTCAGGGTTTGTTCCTACCTCTGCACTCAGGAATCACTCCTGGTGGTGTTCAGCAGAACATATGGAATGCTGGGGTTGAATTCAGCTTACCCACCTGCAAGACAAATGCCCTCCCTTCTGTACTATTACTCCAGCCCTCTTTACACTTTTGAGTGGTCATAAATAAAGCCCACCTTACTCTTCCTTAATTTAAGTCATGAGCAACTTCTTCAACACTCTAGAAAGTCACAGAGTAAAAGAATTAACTAAAAATATAAAAAAGAGTATTGAAGATATCCCATATGCAATATCCTGAAACTTGAAGCATAAATTTACATCACAGAGAAGAAATCAATAGAACCGACAAAAATTGCTTGTTCCCTAGATATAGATGTCATTCTTACCAAACTTTACTTTTATGACACATGTTTAAGACATTAAGAATAATCAACTATTTTCTCTAATGACCTATCATGGTCCTTGAAGAGATATACAGTTGTAGCTGTATACAGTGTGTTGAAGAACTTTTTCTATCACTAAATAGAATATTTTGGAACTTTATCAGACAATAAATATATGTGTTACAAATGGTAGCACTTATTATCCTTAATTGAAATGTATGAGTGCTGTGGAACAAGGGTAAAAGTAGGATTTGTCTATCTATCATTTTGACAAATGGACAGTTTATTGCATAGCATTTGCTCAGCACTGCAGGAAAAGGGTAGAAGTTCAGAAAAATCTATTTCCCACAGAGCAATTATCAATTTTAATATTAAATTTTAAAATGATTTTTAATTTATCAACTGGTCTTTGAATTCAGAGTTAGCACTGTCAGATGTCTACCGTGGATATTAAGCTGATGATGGTTCATATCCAAAGTTCATAGATAATGAACATTTTGTAAATGTGTAATGCAGTTCTTTTTTCTCATTGTAAATTGATTGATCTCTTTTGCTATTAGTTAGATGATCAACTTTGCTAATTTTTTTTTTCTATCTCCACTTCTCTTTGGTTGAAACACAAAGTGAAAATTCCAAAATAAAATAGAATTTTAATTAAAACTACCTGGGTCTACAAAAAAAAAAAGTGTTATCCTCCTGCTTTACGGAAACTTTAAAGTTTCCTGCTTTGATGTTATGTTGAAAAAGCAATAAAACAGGAGTGAGCAGCTTTAAAGTGAGAAGTTGAGAAAGTATTGCTTCACTTTTGCCCTTCTTTCTCTCAGTAGAGGAACCTTCCTTTATTCTGTAGTTCAGAGTCCAAGTAAAAATTTGCATGCAGTAACTCCACATCCTCAACAAATCTCAGACACAGGATACTGAGTTTGCTCAAGAACATAGCAGCCATCTTCACCTGGTTTTGATCCTTAGAGTCCGAAAGTATTTGAATGGTTCTGACACCTGCATACTTAATGGAGCATTTTAGTTATGAGAACTTCACTTTCCCTTATAGCCCTACTCATTTCTAATCCAAGTCTATTAGAACATAATAGAACTTGAATGAAATGTACTTTATTAGCTAGGTGGAATGATTAAGAAAAATGAATACACTATATTCTTTACTTCTAAAATTGCCAAATTTCTTAAATCTAAAGATACCATTAACTGGCACCTTTTCGAATATCTCTAAAAATCTCTATAAATCCATTACGCAGTAGAAGAACGGAACAAAGTAATTAGCAGATTGTTGTTAAGATTAGAAAATCCAATGGTAAGATCCTTATCATGGCTATTTTTCTTTGGTGACAATATCCTTATGATTTTACATTGAAATGAAAATCCAACAACTATTCAATCAATACCAGGTACAATTTCTTTGTGATTTTGTGGATCCTGATAGACCCTGTAAAGTCAAATGCAACATCTGCTACAGTCATTGAAACAGCACAGAGAGGCATTCAATTATTCTCTGGTAAATATGTAAATATATAAACACAGGAATTGATATATAAAGATGACCATTCACCAGCACAGAATTTTTGAGTAACACAAATGACCCAAATCAAAAAGAGAAAACCTGCTTAGCGTGAAAAAAAAGTGTGATATTTTTCCCAAAAGGAAAAATTTCAAGCCTACTTTTTTCCCCTAGGGAAAGAAAAGATCAATGCCAGTGGCCCAGCAGTCCTGGAAGCCCCACAGTGTTCACAAACCTGATGGAAGAGAGAAAATTGAGGTGAGGAAATAGATTTCATTTTTGAGCCTTAAAGTAGTTATTATAAGCAATAGGGAAGAAATAATTATTTTTAAATGATAAGCACTACCTGGAAAATATGGCAATCTTTCATTTAAATGTAACTTTGGAAATGTGGCTATGTGGTGGGTACTTGGTTTTTACAATTCTGGTTGCCTTGATTCTGTCAGTATGAAAAATAATTTTAAAAGTCAAATCAACATCAAGCAATACGTTGTTGGTTGCTGCTGTCATTTTCCGGAAGAGCATAATGGAAAGACCTCTTTGCTCTCTTCAGACAACAGAAACATTTTTGAAAACTGACCCTTCATGCAAAATTGAAGAGTGAGTACTTTTCCATGTCATGATTTTGGTGGTATGGTCTAGTACGTGATATTTTTTTCCTTAAAAATCTTAAAACCTTTCAATTACAGAAAAGGAATAACAAAGAATAGCACTTCAAATGGGACTCCATAGCCTCAAAAATTAGATTCTGCTCTCCTTTACCTAAGCATAAAATTCAGATCTCTAGATGAATCCCAGGCAGAACCTGGGATTTATCTAGAGTTAACTTGAATCATTTCCTCACTGATGCCCATCCTTACACCCACATTTCACAAACCAGGAGTTCATTTCAGCACTTAGATCACAGAACTCTTAGAAAGAGAAAGAGGAAAAATTTCATGCCAGGCTTCTTTCTGGTCTTGCTATCCCTTTGCACCAATTATCATCACAAACTACTACAAGCCTCAGGAGAACTCAGTAGTCTCTCAGCCCAGGCAGCCTGAAGCAATCAGAGTCCCCACAAAAGACGGCAGAACAGACTTAGCAGACAAAGGAAGAACTGGACTATTTTCCTTTGAAATCTATTGGGGCTTGTTTACCAGTCTTAGACTCCAATAGAGTTGTCTTCAGGCTTTGTAAAACATGATGACCCTTAAACACCAAACAATTGGGGTTACTTAACATAGAAGAATTGTCTCTAAGAAGCCACTTAGGGATGACAATGACACTTTATTGCCATCTTAGAGTCAAATATCTGGAAATGGACCTTTATTCCAGAAAGGAGATTAAATGATTGAGTGTAAGTGGCCTTGGAAGTAATTATGATTTTTTCTTATTTTAAAGAGAGAAAATAATTGTTTATAGGAGACTAGAAAGCATCACTTCCTGAGATAATCAACCTGAATTTTGAGCATTGTGGTTTGAGACTTGGGATCAGGGGTTACCATATTGGTACCTGGTTGTACTGGGATGGGGTCATGTAATACCAAAATTAGAACTGAGGTCTTTACAAATGCAACACATGTGCTCTGCCCCTTGAGCTAGCAACCCAGCCCTGAAATACGAATTTTTTTGAATTTTAAAAAGCCTAGTGCAAATAAAGATCTACATGACAACCAAGGATCAATGGAAGTCCCCGCAGGTATAGTCCTTGGGGCCTAGACATCCTGATAAATATGTAGTATAAGCTTCTGTGCATTTTCTGAAATAATTCAATAAGAGATAATTATACACAGGAGTGAGCTTAGCTGAAAGACCAAATTTAGTTCCCTTTGCTCTCGACTGCTTCATGAAAGCTCATAAATGTACAAATCAGTCAAATATCTAAACTAATAGCATTTCATCACTAGTATTTTGCCCTTAGAATTCATCTCTCTTACGTTTACTCAAATACTTGTGCAGCATAAATATGCATGATATGCGGTCTTGTATATTTGAGCACTTTCATGGATAGACTAACAGCAGGAGACTTTTGACCTTGGTCTAAAGAAGAAAAAGTTACTGCAATAACTAATGACAGAAATGACAGTGTCGTATTTTAAATTCAAGGGGATCGGGGAGAAAAACATTCATAAGAGAGAATTTCTCAACAGCAATTTAGATTTCAGTCTAAGAGGAGCTTTTAGTAAATTTATTTGAAAATGGCTACTGTTCCTACACAAGTTTAACAAAAATACTACATATCATTCTGCCCCAAACCATATTGCTATGAAAAATTATAAAAAAATATCTGTGAATTCACTGATATCTCTTATTCCTTACAATAAATATGCTAACAAATACACTGTATTTGTTCATATTTTTGCTAGTATTAACATAAAAATTATTTACTCTAGTAAATCCTGCAATAGAAAAAAAATAAGCCACAATAAAAGTGAGAGTCCAGTGAAATCTAACTTCTAATTCAATTATTCTAGATATATTGATTCTTTTCTTTTTGTTTTGTTTTTTGTGTTTTGGTCCATACTCAGCTGTGATTAGGGATTTCTCCTGGCTCCGCACTCCTTCTTAGCGCTTGGGAACCATATGTGGTGCTGGGGTGCAACCAGGGGCTGGCCACAAACAAGGCAAGTGCCCTGCTCTCTGTTCTCTCTCTCTAGCCCTTGTTAAATTTTTTTTGTCTGTCTCACCTAAATTTGTACTGCATGGACTCAGTGTTAAAGATCTTTTTCCCTCACTATTTTAAGATTTTTCAATATGCTGGTAAATATTATCAAGTATTAGTAAGACCAATTTAAGATCCATAAGTTGCTAGCTACTTTACTTTTCCATTTCAATCATTAAACTATAAAACATTGGGACTTTGGTGATGGTGGTGGTATTTATTACATGCTTACAAGAAATAGAATTTTTTAAAGATGTTTTAGCCAGTCTTGATATATTTAAAAACCATTCTGTTTTCTGAGTCCATATGCCTTAAAATATACAAATTCAAAGACTCAGGCTGAACTGAACCCTATCATCCTTCCTTAGCCATTTTTCCAACGAAGCATTCTGTTCTGTCATCAGGTGAGAGAGAGAACAATACCTTCAAGATCTCATTTGCAGATATAATATTATGAGAAACCTGACACAGATTTATGTACCAGCTTGTAATGGCACAATTAGGGATCTTTATCTGTGCTGGGAACGTAGGCCAAAAGGCATTTTTCATTTTCTGAACAAGCACCAAACAAGCTGTTGAAGCTAAAGAAACAAGACATATGGCTGCATGGATAAATTTTAGTAGGTGATGCTTTTCCTGGGCCCTGAGAATGACACATACAGAAAATGACATTTGTTTGAACAGAAACTCCAAAATTGTGTGGCAGGTATTATTTATATTGGTAGGGTCACAATTAACATACAGGATATGTAAAGAAAAAGGAACATCTTTATTTTCTATAAGTAATAGTTTTCTACCCACACCCAGCTGGGTAAATGATAGCAGTGAAGAGTAGAAAGCAACAAACTTTAACTCTAAATTTTCCAATGTTTCAACTCCTCTAAATTACATTATATTTCCTTTTGGGGATAATTTTTCAGTCAATTCAAAACTTAATTCCTAATACAATTCTTTTTTTTTCTTCTTTCATAAAAATAGGTGCTTGGATATAAAGGATAAGGTGAGTTTCTCATTATCTGAGATTGAGAGGCCCTTTATATTCTCCTAGTATTTAGTTCAAATAGGCTAACTAGTCTACTTCTTGAGTGTTCTCTAGCTGAATATCTTATTTTAGTCAACCATGGAAAACTACACCAGTACTAGCAAAATTCTTGGACAATTACATCATTCCCCTTGATAACTGACTCAATAACTAGCTTTCACTGGTCAAACTTGAAACTATGCTGAAGTTTGTGAACACCATTTAATGACTTTTCATTATCTTCTCTAAATCAGCACTTAGAACACATTTCAGTACTTAAATTCATTTCTCCATAGAGCTTTTTCTCCTACCATCCAATAAAAAAGATATACATTGTCTTATTTTTCTCTTAACTCTAAAACCAGGATTTCCATCTACTTAGTCTTAGTTGGCTCAGGATACTGTTATGAATTTTATAGATAAGCTGAGAAATAACCACTTGTTTCTCACAGGTCTGGAAAGTGGCAAATCCAAGATCAAGTTGATAATGACTTAATTCCTGAAGCGAGTTTTCTTCCTGATTTGAATTGTAGACAATCATCTTCTTGTTATATCTTCAGATGATAGAGAAAAAGAGAGAGATGAAAAAAATTGTGTGCATGTATATGAGTATGCGTTGGAGAGGTGGCAAGTTCTTTTTACATTTATTATTATATAGGTACATTATGAATCTGCCTCCCCTCCTTCTCCAGTAGTTTCCCCCTAAAAACCCTACCTTTAAATGTGATCACATTCAAGATTACAGTTTCAAGATAGAATTTGGGTGGGTGGGAAAGAACTTTGAAAAGACACAATCCATAGCAATTCTATTTTTTATGGGACAATGTAACACAGGGGTCTCCGTACAACATTTTGTGGCCTGCAGCCGGCCTGCAAATACCGCAGTATTTGCGATTATTGGCTTAACAAATAATCGCAATAAAAATCGCATTAAACATTCACATACCCCAAGCAGTTCCGGTTCGGGGTATGCAAATGTTTAATGTGATTTTTTGCCATTTTTTTTCTTACTAATGCTATTTTTTATTGGGATTATTCGGTAAGCGAATAATCACGAATACTTTGTGCCTAGTGCAGACGTCAT
>PVKC010040414.1:0-12344 GCA_004027635.1 Crocidura indochinensis | reverse complement strand
ACCACCACCACCACCACCACCACCACCACCACCACTACCACTACCACTATAATCAACAACAGCAAAACAGGTTGATAAAAGTACTTGTTGCTCTTGCTGCCATTTTAGGAGTGACCAATACTCAATAAAACTTGTGCTATGGAACTGAAAATCTTATCAATTACTGTCTTTGTTGGTGCACATTTTAAAGAAAAGTTTTTTGTTTTTAAATCTTTTGAGGGGGTGTATTTATACTCTAAATTGGATACTGCATTTTCCCATCTCTATAGGAGGTCTCCAAGAAAAAACCGAAATAGGGGTTTTAACATTACCATCATGAGCAAATGAATCATGTTCTAATTGCAGTTTATCAACAGAATGGCTACAAGTATGTCAGAAAAGCTAAGAAAATTATTTGCTATAGGCAGACAAAAGGTTCTGATCTTTTATGTTTATATTTAGATACACAAGTAGCCTATTTTGTGCTTGTTACTGACTTAGTGACTGAAATATTTTAGGCACTAGTACACTTTTCTGTTTGTCAAATTATACCAGACTATAAAATTTCCTAAAATGATATATTTACAATGCAAGAACATTTCAAGGTAGAATGCCATACCTTGTGTTAAAATGATATATTTACAGTGCAGGAACATTTCAAGGTAGAATGCCATACCTTGTGTTATGAGTTGCCCCTCAACAAATAGCCGGTTTGAGTCATTCCTGGAATATTTTAGGCTTACCATTTGCATAAAATGTCTTTCTGGTTTATAGACTCAGATCAGATTTCATCCAGCAAACTTTAGGTAAAATTTGCATGAGATGTCATTGAGAGGGTGGTTTAGAACTTTGATTTATTACTTCATTGTTCTTTGTGAAACTATGGAGTAGCATAGTTTGTATATATCAAGTGGTGATTTTGTTTTCATATCATGCAGTTTGGCAACTTATGAGTATTAATCTTCCAAACTGTGAAGAGGTACTAAGGGATAACATTATCAGTGATGTTGCTCTTCATAACCCTGTCATTTTCAGTGTCTCTAGATGTTGGTATTAAATAAGATGTACTGTTATATTGGTTTATGAACCAAAAATGATTAGTCTCTTTCCATACATGGATTGCTCTGTAGTGGTGCCAGTTGCTCAATAATATTTATCTCTAAGTGAGATAGCCTTTATAGGTGGAGAATTTGAGCATGGTTATTTGATAATGAAGAGTAAACTGGCATTGTGACCAGGTATTTTTTAAAATATGATTTATCTCTTACCAAACCATTAAACTTTATAACTGAATATTAAAAATGTTTTTGTTTTTGTTTGTTTGTTTGAATCACATCCAGAAATACTCAGGAGTTACTCATGGCTCTGTGCTCAGGAATCCTGGCAGTGTCTGGGGGAATGATATGGGATGCCAGGGATCAAACCAGCACCAGCAAACCTGGGTCTATCATCTGCAAGGCAAGCTTCTACTAACAATAGTAGCTCTCTGACCTTTGCAAATTATTTTGTTCTTTAGTTCTGGAATTAAACCAAACATATAAATCTGAGGGTGAGAACAAAACTACCTCAATCCCAAATATAGTTATCAAAGAATCACTACCATTGGAACCCTTCTAGACTTGTTTATAAAGAGGTGGTTAAACCTGCTTTTATTGTATCACCTCCTCTCCCATCCCTGGTTGCATACAGATGTATAAGGGAGAGTATCATTAATGCCCAGGTAACAGATTTTTGCCCCTTTCTTTCTCCTGGGAAATTCAATCAAAGAGGTTGGAGGCTTCCATGAGAAGGAATATGTTTACCTTCTTTCTTATATATGGGAATTGTGTGCCAGAGCAGAACAGTTTTAGGTGAGATTGTGCCTTCACATGTGCGAGGGATAAAGAGATTTGGCCATTATTAGTTTTCAGATTTTTGAGCAGGAATACTTTCTGGAATAGCCAAATACAACAGATTACAAAAGGGGCTATAGTTAGGGTGTGAAAGAATAGGATGGGGCCACACCCACCTTAGTTCCTATGGTCAGAGATGAAAGGGATGGAAGCGAGAGGAAATGAGAGGAAACGAGGAAATGAGAGGCAGATAACCAGATAACCAGTGAACTAAGAGAGATGACAGCTCAGAGAAAAGGTTGGATGTATGAGCTGCTGTTAGAATACATGAAATATAGACATGCTCCCTTTTTTCTCCTGAGTATGGCAAAATTAAAGCTACCCATTGCCACAAGAAAACCTTGCAAAATACCTATGCAGAAACAACACTGTCCTCAAGGATACAATAACAGTCCCTAGGAGGCTGCCAGAGTCAGCCCTTGAAAAAGAGAGGGAAGAAGTTGTTTCAGTGTACAATCATGTTTATCTCCCCAGGAACCAGAGATTATGCATCTAGCTCCTTATAGCATTTTGTAGGAGAGATGAAAAGTTCTTAGTCAGTGAAAATATTAGAACATTTCTAAAAGGAAGAGTCAAAGTTATTGGTGACCTATGGAATGTGCCATGAGGTCAATGGTAAGAGGCAGGACTGATTTATTTGACAAAACATAATTAGATAGGCTTTGAAAAAACACAATAACTTCACATTAATATGCCAACAGGGAAAATTCCCTCAGAAACTTTCTATAGGGTGCGAAGGGTAGCACAGCAGTAGGGCTTTTGCCTTCAATTCGGCTGATCCAGGATAGATGCAGGTTCAATCCCTGGCATCCCATATGATCTCCAGAGGCAGGAGCGATTTTGAGGGCAGAGCCAGGAGCAATCTCTGAGCGCCACCAAGTGTGGCACAAAAGACAAAAAAAAAAAAAAAAAAAAAAAAAAAAAAAAAAAAAAAAAAAAAAAAAAAAAAAAAAAAAAAAAAAAAAAAAAAAAAAAAAAAAAAAAAAAAAAAAAAAAAAGAAAAGAAAAGAAAAGAAAAAGAAACAATATAGCAGAAATGTTAAAATGTTCTTATTAATTGTAAGTCTGAGTTTGAGATTTGCTGGGACAGAGAAAAAAGTTACTCAGAAGTTGTATGTTGGTAGAGACCTTTGAATTGGTCCTCATATTGCCTTCTAATTATAGGTATGTCAATTGTTTCCTTTGGTTTACATGTTAAAAAAGATGTTTCCAGGCCCAGAGAGATAGCACAGCAGCGTTTGCCTTGCAAGCAGCTGATCCAGGACCCAAGGTGGTTGGTTCGAATCCCGGTGTCCCATATGATCCCCCGTGCCTGCCAGGAGCTATTTCTGAGCAGACAGCCAGGAGTAACCCCTGAGCACCACCGGGTGTGGCCCAAAAACCCAAGGAAAAAAAAAAGATGTTTCCCCATTGCCTCCTCATCTGGCTTTTCCCCCTCTCCTTCAGGGTGGACTTTTTTTTTTTTTTTTTTAAATCCCTGATTTTATTTTATTTTATTTATTTATTTTTTTGTTGCTGTGGTTTTTGGGTCACACCCAGCAGTGCTCAGGGGTTATTCCTGGCTCCATGCTCGGAAACTGCTCCTGGCAAGCACGGGGGACCATATGGGATGCCGGTATTCGAGCCCATGACCTTCTGCATGAAAAGCAAATACCTTACCTACATGCTATCTCTCCGGCCCCAGTGGGCCTTGTTTTTCCCAATAAAGGCTGTTTGGAAGGCCTGGAGGGGAAGCTGCCATCTTGGAACCATCTTGCCATGGTTCCACACGGTGGAGTGATAGGTTTGTGGGTGAACAGCTTGCAGTGTCATTTTCTGGCCTGCTATTCCTTTCCAACTGTGTGTGGATTATTTCCTAAATCGGAGTTGCTGCTGGTTCTGTGTGTTATTCTATCTGTACTTGGGGCATGGGGATCCCTTTCCCTCTCTGGGGATTGTGGAACAAACAACCCACCATTCCACAGTTATATATCTACTCAATAAAAAGAGATGGAGTGAAATCTGGGCACCAGAAATAACAATCTCTTTTTGGATCTGTAGATTTTTACTTGCTCAAGGCAAAGTAGAAAATGAGGTAAAAAGGGGGCTGTTTTGGTAAA
Organism: Crocidura indochinensis; assembly: GCA_004027635.1. Lineage (NCBI taxonomy): Eukaryota > Metazoa > Chordata > Mammalia > Eulipotyphla > Soricidae > Crocidura > Crocidura indochinensis. The sequence continues at coordinate 8,374 of PVKC010040414.1, read as the reverse complement.
GAGCAACTTTATACAAAGTAAAAGTTTCATCAGGAAGGCAGGCCTGAGGTGCACTAAACTGCCAAGAAATGGGGAAGAGGGAAAGGTGCTCAGGGGCTATTCCTGGTTCTGTGCTTAGTGGTGGTCTCTAGCAGTGCTCAGGGATCTATGTGCAGTGCAATGCCAGGGAGTGAACTAGGATTGTCAGGACGCAAGGCTATATGCTATCTCCTATCATCTTTGGCTCCCTAATTTGCTGTTGATGAGGATTTATTTGAAAATATTTATGATGAAAGAATGTATACTCACTGAGTTTATTGGTAGAGCTGCTGATTTCTAACAAAAGGCCAAGGAAAGTATTCAGACAGAGTTAAGGTAACTATAAGATATGGAGGTTCATAGTCAGGATGAGCATTTATTAGATTTAGGTAAGAAGCAGGGAAAATAAGTAATATCATTCTGTACTCTGCCCTCTGTTAGCACCTGCACCTAGAATTAGATTACCTAGTTATTAGAAATAGATAATCTAGTGGTTAGAATTAAGTTATCTAGTGGTGAGTCTTGTTCAATTAGAAAGATGCGTGTAGGCATGTAGAAGAGGTATAATAGCTCAGAGGAATGAACAAGAATACTTTTTGGAATCCAGAAGACTACAAAAGGGGATATAATTAGTTCATGAAAGAATAGGCCATACCCACCCTACTTCCTTAAGGTCTCTATGGACAGAGAAGGCTTGTCAATCCCTGTCTTTGAAGCACCCTAATTGGGGCCATTTTCACTGCAATAATTAAAAACCAAAGTTCTCCAGCCTACTACAAGTTCTTGATAGAAAATGTTGTTATCAATGCTGGCCCCTTATATAGAATGTTTGTGATGTTGGTCCCTCCACTGTTTGATCTGGGGAGAATGAAAAATCACAAGAATGTATATAAGTAAAAAGAAAAAATTGAAATAGAAAGAAGCAACATTAAAATTAAGTTCTAAGCACTGCTATGAACTGTTGAATTAAATAATAAAGAGGCCCTTTGGATGGGCTTGGATGGAGGTGGATGGTGATGGAAGCCTTTCTCCTCCAGCTTAGGACCACGTGACTCCACATTCTCCATTAACTGGCGGGTCTGCAAGTTCAGGTGATTGCGACGGGTAGAAAACTCATCCACAGACAGGTTCCAAAAATATCAGCTTTGTTCATGCCCTAGCCAACATGTGTGGCCTATAATCTTAAGCCTATTTAAGCATGGTCTTGTTAGCTTCCCCTCCATCTAGCTTCTTTCAGCCATCTCTCCTCCAACCTCCATTCATGCAAATCCCTCCTTTTTTGATCTTGAGGCCAAATCTTTTGAAACCTCCCCAAGATCCCTTCCAGAAATGGGAGGGTAATGTTATAGGAATGTTATAGGTAATGTTACAGGAAGAATGGGGGTGGGGTTAATCGAACTTCTGGGAATCATAAAATTAAGGAAATATGCATATGATTTTGGTTTATATTATCCCTGAGAGTATGCAAGAGTGCAATTTTGGCTGGCATAGTTCTCCCAGCCTGGTATGGAAAGGACATCCATGGGCCTTGAGTTTATAGCGTGACAAATCCCACCTTCAAGAAAGCAAAAATACTAATGAATATCAAGAGCACTCTATCTCCCAAGCAGGATCACTATTTGAATGAGATGCCTTGTGATTTTAGAAAGATTGGAGTAGACTCTCAGAAAGATCTTTGTTGCTAAGAACTGAACCAACCATCACAGAAGAGGGGTGTTTAATGGGTTGTGAATTTAATCACCACTGTGATTTCCCCTTGTCCTGACGCAAGATTGACCTATTGAAACCACTGTCCCTGGAAGGGAATACACATCCACTGAAAAAGAGAAGGTGGTGAGAATTGTGGTGTTTAATACCCTTCCCCCCCTTTCCCTCTATCCTCTGTCCACCTTCCTATGCTTTAACCTCCTGCAGCCTACAATCAAACAAGTAAATTATGTATAATCAGGAAAATTTTTCTCTAGATTGAGTCACATTAATATCTACAACTATGTAAAACCATAATTCTTATAGAAGAAGTAAACTTTTCCATACAAGCTCCTTCCAATGTTCTATCTTTCCAGTCTTAGACTTCTTACAAGGAGGCATTCTGTCATTATTCAAGCAAAATATTTTATGTTCAGACTTGATTTAAACTGATATATAATCTATATTAAATTACCCTAAAACCCAAGTGTACACTATGAGTGGTTTCATTATCATCTTTATTGTGTTTGGTATGTACCTATATTGTTTTATGATATCCTGCCTCTATCCAATCCGAGAGCCACCAAACCAACCCGGTTTATGCTGTCTAAGTCACACCCTTTACCAGATCTTTCTCTCAGAGCACATTAAGGAAGAGAAGGGGTATAAAATTCTATAATCGCATCAGAAGATGTCTCTCTTCTTTATTTTTTATTTTTGCATCACACCCAGGGTTACTCCTGGCTCTGCACTCAGAAATCATACCTTGCAGGCTCGGGGAACCATATATGATGCCAGGAATCGAACCAGTGTCTGTCCTGAGTTGGCCACATGCAAGGCAAATGTCCTACCACTGTGCTATCACTCTGGCCCTAATCTCATCATAAGAGGGTAGAATGCTAGAGGTCATTGAGAGGTCATGATTACTTGTAGACCCATGAGAAGAACTGAGCAATTAGAGTCCCCTCACCACTCCAGGAAATGTGTATTTTTATACCCACAACTCAGTTTCTGAAGAGGAAAGTGTCTCAATAAAGTTCTTCTGTTTCTAAAAATTTCTACCTATCAATCTGAAATAGTTATCCCCTTTACTAGTCTCTGCTGACTATTTCTATATAGTGGGGCTAGTTTAAAATTTCACATGGAAAGTATCTAGATTTTTGAATTGCTGGAGGGACTGACAGTAGAGAGAAAGAATGAGGAGGAGGAAGAAGTGACTCAAGTCTGCTTTCTGGATCCAAAAGGCAATGACATATGAACCAGTTATAGGAACATTGGCCTCTGGTAAGGACTTCTGAAGGATATCAGAGCTGGGGGAGTTTTGGAGAGCATTGTGGAACTCTGAATAATTGTGCAAAGTGAAATTTACTCCAAGCCAATCCTTCTTGATATTGGATCATATCCAAGATTTAATTTTATTTCCTTTTTAATATTAATATAAAAACCTCTAATTGTATTTTATGACTATTATTTTCTCAAGTGTGAGCATTTTCTTTAGGAAATCATGAGATTTAGAAATAACATTGAGTACATAAGGAGACTAATGATCTTAGGTCCCTTTCACATTACATTTAGTGAGGGTCCTAAATTTATTAAAAAGTTTACTAAAGAGGGGCTGGGCGGTGGCGCTGGAGGTAAGGTGCCTGCCTTACCGCGCTAACCTTGGTCGGACCATGGTTCGATCCCCCGTGCCCCATATGGTCCCCCAGGTCAAGGGCGACTTCTGAGCGCATAGCCAGGAGTAACCCCTGAGCGTCCCTGGGTGTGGCCCAAAAACCAAAAAAAAAAAAAAAAAAAAAAAGTTTACTAAAGCAATCTTATTTATTATCCAAGTATTAATATCCAGTAGTATCTAGAATAGATAATAGCAATTTTGTTTTAGGCTTTGAAGGCGGCTTTGAATACTATTTGCAACTCTGAATACTTAATTTTGATTGGACAGATTTAGAGTTTCAGATTATTTTGCTAGAACTGGTGGTGGGGTGAAGTGATTATAGCGTTTGCTAGAGCGTGAATCAAGGCACTGTTTTGACTATATTGGGAATGAAATTCTTTTCCAATGTACTTCTTAGACCCTCACACAGTTTCTCTCTTAGATATAAAAGGCATATTCAGTAAAGTGTGGTTGTCAACCATTTATAACATTTTGGAAAATGTTACATCATACTTAGAATAAATATTTTTTATTTTATTTAATTAGCATCCTTGTAGAATTATTCTGGATTTTGTTTTTTTCCTTCAATCCAGAGACATAATTAGTGTTTCCAATTACAGGAAACTAGCATGGAAAGTAGGAAGAAATAATCTTTAATTCTTCATGGAGTGGAAAGGGGAGCTGTTGGGGGGGGGTCTCTACTGCTCTCATATTGTGTTGGAAGGATGGTTATTGAGTTTCTAGATCCAGTCATTATTGAACATACATTTCAGTTAATGATTAAAAAAATGATCCAGATATTCAAATTAAAGACTACAAAGCCAAGAGTTCAAACTTAGAAGATGATTAGAATAGTTTGAACAATTCCAGGTTTGTTCAGTTATTAGCCATTTGACCTTTTATGTCTGTTTTTTCTTTTCTGAACCTCAGTTTCTGTGTTGTTACTCCTGGCTCCATGCTCAGAAATTGCTCCTGGCAGGCACGGGGGACCATATGGGGCACCGGGATTCGAACCGATGACCTTTTGCATGAAAGGCAAACGCCTTACCTCCATGCTATCTTTTTATCAGTTTCTGTGTTGTTAAATTATGACTTGCCACATTATATTGTTAGGAGAGCTAAATGAAATGATGAGTAACACCAATATAGCATGACATATATTAAGTGAATAATATTTGACGATTTGTCTATGTTTGGACTGTTCTTTTGGTGACAGTATCTTACTTTTCCACTTGAGGACTGTACTTCTTTCTGGAAAAATAAAGAGGCAGTTAATTCTAGGGCCAGATTTAGGAATCCGTGGTATAATTCAAACCTGGACATGTAGCATAAGTCTACTCCAGCTCTCATGACCAATTTAGGTCACCAATTTATTGACCTAAGTCAATCTAACCACAATACAATCCTATATAAGGCTACCATTTCTTGCTCTGAACTTGAACATAAGAAAGATATGAAGCTATGAAGATATGATGGTTGTTTTGCTCCATCCATTTGAAGTTGCAAAAATGATGAGTCTCAAGATAAAAAAATCTCATTTAAGTCACAGAGGCCCAAATATTTCAGCTAAGTTAACTTATTTACTTGCAATCAAATGAACTGACACAATACACACAATCAATTTTATTTACCTTTCCCCTTTCAGGAATCAGAAGTCTGCAAAGGAAGCACGAAAGCATTGAGGACACTCCAGATTTCCGACTGGAGGCAGATAATATAATGCATAACTTTTCAGATTCTGTAATTTTACATAAATACAAATTTTACATACATTTTTAATTTCATTAAAAAAATGAAGACCTGCAACTTCTATGTGTTCTCACTATTTCATCATAAGAAATGAAACAATATCAAAAAATAAAAATTTGGAGTGTAATAAAAGATGGTATTTTTTAATGAACAAAACCCCCAAACAAACCCTAACCTTAAGAAACATGCACCTAACTGTCTTTAATTTTTATTTGAATACAAAGCAGCAGAAGTGTTAATGGTTTTATAAATTCTAGGTTTGAAATAAGACTTCCTGGAATCAAATCCTGGCCCAGTCACTTGTTAGTATTTCCTCTGTTACTCAAAGTTTCAGTTTTCTCAGAAGTAAAATACAAATAATGATTTCTGTACTCATAAGGTTTAGTAAAGATAAAAAAAAAATCAGTGTAAAGGTTTTAGAATAGTGCCTGATGCATAGTGAATACTCAATCAGCATTATTGTCATTGTGATTAACACAACTAATGGACACTCAGTAAGTATCTGGGACAGGTATTAGCTTCTATTTTCAGCCTTGACACTAATTCTCTGATCTTAGGCTGATCAGTTTAGTGCGCTGGTAAAACGCTTGGATTTCATTAATCCCTAGAATAACTTTAAAGTTCAGTTTTCTGAAAGCCCAACACATTCTGGGATTCTGTTCCTTTGCTTGGAGGAATGAGGTGCCATTACTCTGTCTTACAGTGCTCTTAACAGAAGGCTGGTTTTCTTTCTGGAGGACCCAAAAACTTAGAGAAGGCAGGTTGAATTAGTGAATGGAAGGATACAGAGTAGGAAATTTTCAGACAGGAAAGTATGTAGGATAGTTTTACTTTCAACCTCTCTCCCGCCCTCTACTGGCAACATATACTAGCAGGTGAGACCATTTCATGGATCTTTGCTGAGGAGTCCCCATCCTGGAAGGAAAACTGGATGAGGGATCATGTGTTGTTGAAAGTGATTTTGCTGTAGTTTATAAGGCTCTGATGGGATGGGGGGATAGTCTCGATTCAGCTGATTTAGCAAAAGGAGCACCTCACATAAGGTTTTTGCTATTTTTTTAACTCTATGCTCATAATTGGGTTTCAGCCATAAAATGCACACCCCCCACTTCACCAGTGCAACTTTTCCACCACCATCATCCTCCCTTCCTCTATCCCCTGCCTGTCATCGAGACAGGTATTGTATTTCTCTCTCTATCATTGTCATGATAGTTGGTGTAGTTATTTATTAACTGCATTTAACCACTCTTTGTGGTAAACTTCATATCATGGGCTGGTCCTTCTCTTATCTCTATTGCCACTGGGTATTATTATTATACTGTCTTTTATTTTTCTTAAGTTTCACATATGAATGAGACTATTTTATGTTGATCTCTCTCCCCTCCTGACTTATTTCACTCAACATAATAGTCTCAATATCTATCCCTGAATAGTCAAATTTTGTGGCTTCATTTTTTTCTAATAGCTGTGTAGTATTCATTGTGTAGATGTGCCTCAGTTTCTTTAGCCACTCATCTATTGTGGGGTATCTGGGTTAGTTTCATATTCTAGTTACTGTAAATAGTTCTGTTATGAACATAGGAATGCAACAGGCATTATTGGATTGTGTTTTCACATAAATTTTTTAGAAGTCATTCGAGAATCTTGGCAGGGCCTGAAGAATAGAATATTTGATTGTTTCTTGTCTCAGGTTTTCTTTTATGATGTTGCTAAGAAAGGGGTGGTTGAGACAGGGGAAGATGATTTCACATATTTGTGACTTTTCTTGAGAATTTGGTTGTTCTAGTGTTGATAGCAGCTCTTGAGAGAGTAATATACTCTATGGTTGCTTCGGAGCTATCTAAGCTCCTTCATGCTCTAAGGGAGACTAAGAAAGAGGAAGAAAAGGGAAAAAAGGTGGAAAGGAGATAAAGAAGAGAAAAAATACAAAAGCAAAGGGATAAAACCCAAGCTCTGGGGCCTATTTATTTATTAATTTCAAAAATATATAATGTACTGAGTTTTCTTAACTGCATTACTCAAGAAACATTGAAGTTATATATAATTTCCATTTAAATTTCTTTTCATTCTTATTTACCTAATAGCATACTGTTCAAAAATCCCACCATAAAAAACAGTTAATTTAAATAGATGTAGATCTTACCCTTCAAATCTGTTTACATGTATATAAACATTATAGATTATTATTATTTTTTTATAATTTTTATTTTGACCAGAGTGGCTTACATATCTTTCACAGTAATATTTTAGGTACATATTAACAATGAATCATGGGAATTTCCATCACGAAAGTTGTCCTCCCTTCAACCCTGTTCCCATCTTGCATCCCATATCCCCCACCCTCACCTCTGGGTGCCAGCATAAGTGGTGCCCTCTGTGTCTAGCTTACTACTTAGTGATCATACAACTGTTTGGTCTTGGTATCTTCCACTATTTCCCCCTCTATTTTAGAGGAGGAACTAGATGGTTCAGGTTATGTGGTTTTGTTTAAAAAAAAAAGAAAAAGAAAAGTGATTAAATGGGGTAAAAATCAAATAAGCTGAAAATGGGCAGAGTCCTTCTAGAGGCCCTCAACCTCAGTTTGAGAAAGGGAAGAGAAAAAGGAAGTGAAACACCATAACAATACAAAAGGAGATATAAAATGAAAAATCCAGTGAGCACTACAGCAATAAAAACAAGCACCACATAATAACCACGGTCCTGAAATAAAAGCATAACAGAGCACAAAAAGGAAAAAATAAATTGAGACCACAACTTCAATATCCAAACCAAAACATAGAGATCAAAAAAATAGATAAATAAATAAAAAAGATTATTTTGTGCTTTTTTTTTCTCCCTGCATAGACACAGTAAATATTGGGGATATTAGAGAGGGAATTCCCTCTCTACAGAAACTACAGAGTTTCTCCACCTTTGAAGTATATTGTCATGGGAATCACTAGAGACTCCTTGCATGTTCTTTTTCTCTCCCCTCGGTGCCTTTGTGATGTATGGAAGGCATCAGCTCCATCATGGGCGATAAAGTCAGACCTCTGTATCCAGAGATCTTGATATTATAGATTATTTTTTAACCTACCTTTTGGTCTACAATCTGTTCAACAAACAAGATCTCCAAGTCCAGACGTCTGAATGAGACAACCAAAAGTGAACAGATCTTCCAGAAACATAAAGAAAGACTCTGCCCCAGGCTCCACCCTAGGAGCAACATAATGACCAAGAACACCAACTACAGAAGATGAATTAAAACAACACTGAAGAAGCAGAACT